>JASDQU010306659.1:22743-67376 GCA_032191745.1 Picea mariana
AATCCGTCGATGGGAGGGGATGATTGCAGGGCAACAACCTAAGATATTCCATGTCATTCGTATATGTGATGGGAAAGACACGTACATGTGAGGAGATGGGTTGACGAAGGATGCTCCATGTATGCTCGAGGTTCAAGGCCATCCCTACATGACATCATGACATTCATCAAGCATGAACCACAATGCTGGAAAGATGCATTGGGAACCATGCAAGAACCACTGACGTTGGAGAACCTGTCAGAGTAAGGACACTCGGGAGGGAAGATTTCTCACGAGTTAGCCTACTCCAATATATACATCGATTCAACAAATTCCTGCCAAACTCACTTTTATTAAATTGTTTTAAGGTGTCGCATGATATATACATCACTTCAACAAATTCCTACCAAATCTGACGGCACGTTGCTCAATGTATGTCTATATATATGTTAAAATACTTGAATCGAGTGTGCATGGGTACTCAAACAATTGTGTCAATTATGTACATGGGCACACCCTGAAGATTTCCATGATTTCTCTTAGAAAGCGATCTTTTATTAAATCATTTTAAGGTATGGTGTGATATATACATAAATTCAACATATTTGTGACAAATCTTACAACAAACTGCTCAATGCATTAAATATCTACTTAGATATACTTTAAAATGGAGTTGTCTAATTGTTCTACGTTTTTTTCTTTTTCGTCGAAATCCGACGACATAAATCTGCACGAAATTACGATTTTTTGTTGCTTCAATTGCATTTTTGATTGCATAAATGGATTCAACATGATAAAAAAGTCTTGAGGCACTCAGATTATACATAAATAACCACTCAAATCAGCATATTCAACAATTTCTCGCCAAATTTCGGGAAAATATCCTTGGAAAATATCCACGAAAAAAAACAAAACATAGAACAATTAGACTATGTGCTTTAAAATACTTGAATCTAGTGTGCATGGGTATTCAAATAGTTGTGTCAATTATGTACATGGGATGACTTAAGTTTTGGACAGCGAGCATAAGGTATCAATTATTTGACCCCATATTTTCTCAATCTTGAACAAGTTATCAATTTTATTTTAATCTCTAATATCTCTTTGTTTGAATTCAAACGGCTCTTACTGAATCCTTGGAACAATTTGAGCTTCAGTTGGGACAACCACAAGATAAATCTTAATAACAAAGGATATATGTTCAACTCTAATATATATATGCTCTATTTTAATATGAATTTAATATATATGGTCTAATTTAATATATATGGAATTGTTTTATATATATGTTTAGGGTTAGTTACATTTATAGAAATACAATTATTGGTTAAGGCATATAATCATATGAAATAGAAATTACAATTACTAGTTCTATTGCTTGTTTTTATTTTCAATTAATGAAAAATAATTTGACTTGTTTTGTGTTCTTTAATTGTTTTGCACATGACCTACCTATCTGCTAAATTGAAGCTAGAGATGTGTTCGACATCTCCCTGCTTTGGTTGCAATATCCAGAGAAAGACATCTCCCTGCATTGGTTGCAATATCCAGATAAATAAATATGTTCACAAAAATTCGTTCTCTCGCCTTATTTCCCACAAGATAACCTCCAAAATTCTTGTTGGTAGACATAGTGTTCGCAAATGGGCATGTCATCAAATTAATACATACGTTTGTTTGATTGTTTTACTGTGATATGGACAAACATAGTGTAATTCACACATTTAGTGTTCAATTTCTTCACAAGTTCGACTGCTTTATCAAATGTGGCCTCCTCATTTCAATTTGGTTTTCAAATCTCATCCATGCAAAATCAAACACACCAATAGCTTGGGAGGACTATCCAAAGAATATGAAAAAAAAACGCAACAGAATTCTATTTCATACTCATGAATCTACAGTACACAAATCTACTGCTTTACAACAGAGATCAAATTACAAACTGCTAAAGTACTCAATGTTACAGTAATATATGTTAAATTTTAATTCCAATTCCACAAACTCTATTCATATTTTTTTATGAAAACTTTAACTTAAAATTTATACAATTTATTTTAATAAATAATAACCCATTCTAAACATTCAAGACTACTTGTAATATGCATATACATATTCTATTCAAGACTACTTTTAGATATGCATATTCTATATTTATATAGTTTATTTCTGTGCATTGAACACATAATGTATATGTGTAAATTGTGTCTCTTTCCAATATTTAAATATGCATATACATATTCTATATTTATATAGTCTATTTCTCTACATTGAACACATAATGTATATATGTAAATTGTGTCTCTTTCTAATATTGAAACATTGGAGTCTGTGTCTTTTAAATATACATATGAAAACCCATGCTAAGTGTGTTACATACAACATCCCCCACCATAAGTGATAGAATAAACTCATTACCCTAATCTTACCCAAACCTATCGCCTCACCATCTTCTCTGCTTTCTCAAAAGCCAAGATCGATCCAAAGTAAATTTGTCTTATTTTGATGACCATGGGCCCTCTTTCTTCCTTTATTCATTTGGGAATGGGTTTTTAAACGAAAGCAAGTCTGTTGTATTATCCAGAAGATAGAGGGTCTCATGTTCCCATCATTCCTTCTAGAATAGGATTTTGGATTTTGGGTCGAAATTCTGCACTCTGCTTCAACCACAACAACTTAGGCTTGTTGGATGTCACCTGCCAACCATCATCAACCTGCATGGCATGATTCAGATTACACCCACTGAAGTTTTCTGCATGATTTTCACCTCAGGAGAGACCAAAGGACCCTCAGAATTTCCAGGGATAATTTTGACCTCAGGAGAGACCAAAGGGCCCTCAGAATTTCTAGGGACCGACTGTTGCACCGAACCTCCAGCCTCCTTGGTATCCTAATGAGCCACAACCTCACCTACGTGTCACCAGAAATAGGGATGAAAAAGCAACTGACCCTCCAACGGGAACCTAAGATCCACCCTCCATGTACTCTAGTTAATGTAAGTGTTAGGGGCTAATTTTCTAGCTTCGTGTTTATTTCAACATATGCTCTGGATGACTAATGTATATCTTACACCAAGGATTCAAAATGCATATGCATATTCGAAGAAACCGAAATCCATGGGGCGGTTGTCATCGTGGTGGCTTATCACTCAACTGCGTGTTGGTCTTTTGAATGCTATGCGGGCAATGGGAACTGTGCGTGCCCAACCAAATAACAAGCGGTGGGTTAGTTTCGAGTTGAAGCCTCGTGATATATAAGAGGACATATTATATCTTCTCTAATCCATATGGGGTTGAATCAAAGAAAGAAGATCTCTTATATAATTTCATTTGACGATTGATCTCGGACTCATTGCAGAGAATACTACTAAGCGAAAGAATGGAGTGTCGAAAAAATCTTATGAGTTATCTCTAATGTCCTATGCAGACGTGGCTCTCATCGTCTTCTCCAAAAGAGGAAGAATCTATGAATTTGCAAATAAGAGTTGGGTATTCTATTATGTCATGCACTGTTGCAGCCTATAGGCTTACTTTGTAGTTTTCTTGACCATGAGTAAATGCAATAACATTAAAAAATATGACAATTAGAAAATGAATTCTTTTACAGAAAAAACATTCAACAAATGATCACTTTTCTCTTTTCAATCTTGTAGGAAGAACATGATCACTATGCCCTTTTCAATATTGTAGGCAGAAGGCAGAGCTCACTCTTCTCTCTTCTCTTTTCAATCTTGCAGGAAGTAGGGGGAGTAGAGTGGGGCTGTTGAGAATAAGGCATAAATGCAGCATAAGGAAGAAACACAACTAACCAGAAGGGGGCTGTTGAGCATAAGGCAGAAACACAACTAACCAGAAGGGGGTTGTTGAGCATAAGGCAGAAACACAACTAAGCATAAGGGGAAAATGCAAATGGGTAAGAGATTAATGGACTCGCCTATGTTATCCTTCAAACATGCAATAGGTTCTCTTGTCACCATGTAGATCTTGTAGGTGCCCTTGTGACCATGGCGATCTTGTGGCGATCTTCTCATGATCTTCTAACCCTTGAAGGAGGTGGCATTAATAATGGTCTTGCGATTTGCATGGTCATGTATGTAGAAACTCTCAATTTGCATGAATAAAAACATGTGTAGGGAGTATGTATCAATGGGATATGTGAAAACTTTGGTTAAGATTTGGAAAATGGTATCACATCTAATGTCATGAAGTAATGCTAGACTTAGTTTTATCATTATCTGACTGGGGGAAAATTACATGAATTAGTTCTAGCATTAAACTAAGTCATAGTGTGTTGTGTCTTGCAAAGAGGCCAAATAAGACCTCAAACTTCAGACTTAGGTTAAATTTATGAAGACTTGGGTTAAATTTATGAATTTCCAAGATATATCTTATGGATTTTCCAAAATTTTAGCTTAAAAAAATGAAACGTCATTGGTTTTCGTGCCAAACTAATAGGAAAAAGAAGAATCAACTACTATAGTCCCTACTTCATACTTAGGTTAAATTTATGAAGACTTAGGTTAAATTTATGAATTTATGAGATAAATTGTATGGATTTTCCAAAACTTTAGCTTGAAACAATGATATATTATTGATTTTCGTGCCAAACTAATAGGAAAAGAAGAATCGATTACTATAGTCCCTACATCTAGTAAGGAAAGGACTAATAAGGAGATGGAGACATAGGACAAGGAAGTAAAGATGGCATGTCAGACGTAAAACTATAGCCAATAGGGCAGGGACTAATAAGGAGATGGAGACATACGACAAGGAAGTAAAGATGGCATGCCAGAGGATAAAACAAAAACATGATGATAAATGGAATTGAAGTTTGAATGAAGATAGGGTAGGGACTAATAAGAAAATGGAGACATAGGATAAGGAAGCAAAGATGCAATGCCATAGGATAAAGCTATGGCCAGTAAGACAGGGATTAATAAGGATATGGAGACATATGACAAGGAAGTAAAGATGGCATGCCAGAGGATAAAACGAAAATGGAAAGATAAAGGGAACTGAAGTTTGGATGAAGATATGAAGACATTAAAGGTCAATAAATGAAAGAAGACAATAAAATATGAGTTTGCGAGACAAAGAAAAATAGAGTATGGGTGAAATTTTTTACAATTGTATATAAAGACATGAGGTGGACATGTAAAAGTTGTATTGTTGTTAAAAGGTTTTGTTTAGGTTATGTTGAGAATATAGTTCGGATAAGGATATGTCTCATTGTTTTGTTTTGTTTATTTGGACTGGGGAAATTAGTAAAAGGGCAACATATCACCCATGAGACCTAGAGTCATTTCCTTTGAGCTACCACTATAACCCCTAGTTTTTACACACAAAGCCCACAATTATGCGTAGAGGTTAGATAAGATTCGAACCAAGATGGGCAGCATTAACACCATTAGTCTCAACCACTCGGTCTACCCCTGACGAGTGGTTCACTACCATTGTTATTATTCTTTATTTTTGAACATAATGATGATGATAATGGATGTGATTGCTCTCATTAAGTTATTGTTTCATTCTTAACATATGTGCTACATCTTTGATGGGCAATGTTAATACTTATTTCCCTTTATGTATTTGTTGGTAATGAGTTGTATAAGGCACAACTCATAAATTTGGGCATTTAGTGTCCAACATACACTAAACAAAGGTTTACGGAAGGATTTGTCCAAATATGCACACATAATTTAGTTGTTATGTTAGAGGTGCAAAATTGCATAGAATCATTAGTGTAGGAAGCACAATATAGTGGGTAGCTTCAACAGAAATTAAAGTGACAAGTTGGCATCGTGTTGCAAAAACATTGATATTTTGGCTATGCAATTTTGGTGTTGTGACTTGGTCACACTAATACATTGTTGCACTACCTTGACATGCACACTTTTGTTGAAAAACAAAACAAAATACATGTGTGCTAATGTGGATAATTAGCAAAATATCATGTGCAAAAGACTAATAATTATAATGATTTTTGTTTTCTTCTATTTGTTCTTCATTTTCCCAATTTTTTTTATAATTAACTAAGAAAACGTGGATAAATGAGGAACTAATCAATATATAATATATAGTCCCTTAATTAAATTATTTATACATCCTCATAAGTTTAAAAGTGGGGCTATGGGTTGATAGTTGGTTTATTCTATGTGATTGTAAAGCTTGATGTTAATGATATTTGAATTGAGCAAACTTAYTTTATGAACAAAAAAAATTCAAATCGAGTTTGTTTGCTGAATTTTATTGYGTTGTTGTATGTTTTTCAAAAAAATTCAAATTGAGTTTGTTTGCTGAATTTTATTGTGTTGTTTGAATTTTATTGTGCTGTTGTATGTTTTTCAAAAAATTCAAGTTGAGTTTGTTTGCTGAATTTTATTGTGTTGTTTTATGTTTTTCTAAAAATTCAAATTAAATTTGTTWGCTGAATTTTATTGTGATTGTGTTATTGTATGTTTTTCATATACATTCATTCATTTATGTTGAAGTTAGCCACTTAATTTATTGAACTATAAAATAATAAGAATTATGTACAACAACTTGAATTCATTACAATTTGTGGTAGTAGTTGCAATAATTTCTCTAATACTCTCTTCTTTGGATTGATTATATACTAAATATGTTATCTGCTCATATATCAAAATAAAAACATATTTGTATATACAATGCACATTAAAATATTAGACAGTGAGGGAAAATAAAACCCTGAAAATGCATGGTTTCCACTTGCCCTACATGTCAATTCGTGCATATTTAAAAAAAATTATAATAAAAGTATTTTGGGCTCCGATGCACTTGGATTATGTCATTGGAGAAACTTCCTCTCGTGCGGGAGGGATGTTTTTATTGGCTCCCGCTACTTGTTTTCTTCATCACCCACAATCTGGCAAATAATTCTATGCAGAAACTTATATAATCAATAAATTATAGTTTTGAGAATCCGATGTGGGATTCTAGAGGGAATTGCTGAGGGTCCACCTGTAAATTCTGAAACGTTTCTCTGCTCTTGTCTCATTAATAAATTCGAGAATTTCCAGCAGTCGACTGTCATGGATGACGCTCCATGGGTTATTCAACATAATTCTGGAAGGAATTGGGGAGGAACTTTATTCCCAACTACATATGGTAAGCTTTACAAATTTATTTATATATATATATATATAATTTTAGTATATTTAAAAATTTAATTTATTTTAAAATTGTGGTTTGTAAAGTTTATTATATGTAATAGCTAATCTGGATATATTATGTGTAGCTAAAAATTAAGTTTTTTGAGATGAAGAATATTTTTTAAATGGGAAAAGGGATTTGATCTCTTTCAATATATGAGAAAATCTAAATTAAGATGAATTTATGTTGATTTAAATCATATGAAACTTTTTGATATCTTTTCCAATACAACAAAATGAGAAGATGTCCAAATAAATTCTAATAGAGCTAGAAAGGAAAAAAGAAAAAAAGAGAAGTACTCTTGGATTAATTGCTTTTGACTTTTGGGATATATAAATTTTTCTTATCACTTGTCAAATTTGTTGAGTGTTACTTGTGGAATTTTGGCATTGGAAAATTAAAATTTGTCTTATCATTTGTGGAATTTTGGCTTTGGGATATTGGAATTTAGAATTTGTCAAGTATTACTAGTGGAATTTTAGCATTGAGATATTGGAATTTGTTTTATCACTTGTGGAATTTTGGCTTTGGGATATTAGAATTTAGCTAAATTTGTCAAGTATCACTTAGGGAATTTTGGCATTGGGATATTGGAATTTGTCTTATCATTTACGGAATTTTTTCTTCGAGATATTGGAATTTAGCTAAATTTGTCAAGTATCTCCTCTGGAATTTTAGCATTGAGATATTGGAATTTGTCTTCTCACTTGTGGAATTTTGACTTTGGAATATTGGAATTTAGTTAATCACTTGTATAATTTAGTTTATCATTTGTGGAGTTTTGACTTTGGAATATTAGAATTTAGTTAATCACTTACATAGAATTTGGTTTCTCACTTTGTAATTTTGGCATTAAATCATATGAAACTTCTTAATATCTTCTCCAATTGACAAAAATGAAAAGAAATTAAAAATAAATAAATTATATGAAACCTCTTGATATCTTTTATAATTTGTCAAAATAATCTATATTGAAAGAAACCACCAATGTAGATCCATCTTAACTAGTGATCTATCATGCATTGATAGGGATCAAATCCCCTCAGGTGGAAACCTTTCCTCAAATTTCTTCAATTTAAAAAATGTTTCCACCTAGAAGGACTTGATCCCTTTATGAGCATGATGGATACACATACACACAAACAACATCCAAGTGTTTTAACCACCAACGTAGATTCATCTTAACTCCACATTTACAACAAGCATGATAAACTCATGTCTGTCTCTAAACCAAGGGATACACACACACAAAGTTGATATAAAAATGTTGTAGTTAAGATGCACATTGCAATATTTTATTTATGATCAATGTTAAAATATTTTTTTTAAATGTCATGTGTTAACTCCATATGAAGTATTAAAGAAATTACACAACTCCCTTGGATATAGAAAACACTTATTCCTAAAATAAGAATTTTTTTAATATTTTATTTATGATTAACATTAAAATATTTTTTAAATATCATATAAATTCCATATTAAACACAAAACAAATTATATATTTCTAAAAATTCAATATATAAAATATTAACATTAAAAATATACCTAAAATATTAACATTAAAAATACACCTTCAACATGTGAAATGGCAAAATATACCTTCAATATGTGAAATGGTAAAATTGTTAATTATTTGAACTTTTCAACAATGTGAAAATGATATTTGCAAAATTCAAATTTTGATGTGTAAATGTAAAATCACAATTATGAATAAAAGAAAATTTTTTTTGTTCATAAAATAATAAAAAATATATTATTCGAAAAATATTTAAAATATATATTATTATTTTATTTTTTTAAATATTCAAAAAATATTTAAAATATATATTATTTTTTTTTAATGTTTTTTTTATATCGAATAGTGTGCCATCACAAGAACGATTGGTAAAAGACTATACGATACAATTTTTTTAAACTTTTAGAGTGGGAAGAATGACTTTTAGTGAACATTATGTATCCGTAGACATTATCACTGAAAACTTATTTTTATGGTGAGTAACGAGTAAATACTATTTTATAAAAAAATTAAAAAAATTGTTTAGAAAACATTGTTGATATATCAAACCTACCATTCCATGTTAACATATCTTAAGTGGAAAAAATTGATATAAGTGAAATATACTTTAATGTACAACATGAATAATTTCTTAACATTTATTTAAAATCAAGTTGAAGTGATTGTGAGCTTATAGAGCTTCGAAGTAGATCCTATCAGTGGATTCTGATAAAGATTTCAACTGATTACTTTTTTGGAAGGCAAAGTTTTAGCTTGGTTTGATGGTGTCTTGCAAATCAACATAAATAAGTGTGGAGCAAGAGGAGTTATCATACTAAATATTCTAGAGGAATATCATTGGACTTTAAATTGTATTTCAGGTTTAAATTTTAAGGTGGAGCTTATGGGAGCTTGGGGAGCCATCACATTAGCAAAAAGTTTCGGTATTCAGGAACTTCATTTGATGGGAGACTCTTTGATAGTGATAAATTGGCTCAAAGGTATTGGTACTCTTCAAGTTGCCAATCTGGAGAATTGGAAAAGCAGAATTTTTGACTTAGTGTCTTTCTTTAAGTCAATTACTTCGCCCATATATATCGTGAACACAATAGCGTGGCTGATGGTCTGTCAAAGATTGCTATAAACTCACCAGTGGGTCATATTTCTTACAACAAATGGACTGGTGTACAGGAATGACCTATTAATATTCTGAAGTTGTGATCTTTGAACCTTTAGATATTTTGTAGACGGCCTTTTTGTATTAGCCTGAGAATTGATAGAATTTTAAACCTGGAGTTTTGATTATTAGTTGCGATTTTAGTCCAGCTTTTTTTGTATGCTACAGTTTCCATTGGGGGATAGATGTCTAGTTCTGCTTAATGAAGGGAATGAAGGGCTATTATAGTATCGTGTTGAGATAGTAAAGGCTATAGAAGTCTAGTTTTATGTTTTGATATAGCATCTCATGTGATGAGACAGACTATGTAAATGGATTATATTATCATAAATATAATGTGCATTTTTCTCTGGAAAAAAAAAAGTTCAAAGTAGAACTAGGGTTTTGAGTTGAATTTTGCGAATCTATAAAAAGTTTTATAATATTTTGATTTTTAACTATGTTAAAAAATTAGGTGAATATGTTTTGAGTGAACATTTTAGTCATTAAAACATAGATAATGGTATACAAAAGTTAAAAGATAAGTTATTTAAATAATATGAATAATAAAAGGATATAATTTTTAATAGATGAAGTTTTAAAAATAGTTTTAAAAATATATTTAAATAGGTGATGGTGATGGTGATGGTCAATTGTCATGGTGCTTTAATTGGTTTATATGACCTTTAGAGAGTAAGGGATTACTTGCAATTTTTTAGAATTTTGTTTTTGTTCTAGAAAAACATTCATAAAAGGTTTCCAAGATCACCATAGTTCTATTGAGTTAAAAACATTTTCATCTCACTCATATATAGGAAGTAAATGTATTCATTTTTTTTGAATTATTATAAAAATATAAATAATAGAAAGAAAATATAAAAAATAAATATATAAATAAAAAGATTGATAAATAAAATTGTAATATACTAATAAAAAATAAAGATAAAAATAAAATTGAATTAAAAGTAATAAGAAGAAGTAATAAAATTCATTTCACTAGTGAGTAATTAAGTTGAGTAAGGAGTAATAATTATTGCACTGAGAGGGAGATGTGTAATTCCTTCCGTGCTAACATGGAGTTTGCAGGAGGCATTTAAAAAAAATATTAATAATAATAAAAGAAATTTCAATGTTTGTTATGAAAAATATTTCAAACTCCATCTTAAATAACATATCTCTATATATATAGTCCCCAAGGTGTAGGATAGTCGGTGACAGAGTGTGTTGTTAAGGCACTCCGTGATGTTAAAGTCGTCGGTTCGAAACCCTTGGGGACAAAAAATCCAGCTATGTTAAGGGTTGGTGTGGCTCAGGCCGGGTGTGATCCTCGAGTGATTTTGATGGCTTAGATGCCCTTGAGTCACGATTTTTCAAGCCACAAGCTAGTCCCGCGGGTCACAGACAAACTAGCAAAAAAAAAAAACATATCTCTATATATAGAGAGAAATGTTACTTTATATGTGTGTGTGTGTATTTCCAGGGGAAAAAATCTTTATATTCAAGAGGTATGAATACACATGTTGCGATCCAAAAGGAACTTACCAGAGCTGTATGGCCCCACTTGCCTACAAGTGACTCTACTACATATACTCAAAACCTATACAACAACCATATACAACAAAACAACTTTTCTAGCTTTGTTGGCTAAGTCCCTTTAGAGTTCTTATACTGACAACTAACATAAAAACTTGGTTTTCCACAAAACACCAAAAAAAAAAAACACAAAGAAATGGTAATGCTATCTACATATTAGGAAATACTTAGAATCAAAAGTCCATGGAGACGGACTCAATGCCCTCCACATACTCGTGGATTTTGATCAACCCTGTTGGCCAAGACAACGCTTCTTTGGAGAGTTCATTCATTTTCATGTTGAGTTCCTTGTAGATGTGTCAGAAAGAAAGCCACTCATAAGAAATGATTGTATCATGAATTTCATGTAATAGCGGTCTGATGTGTGTGTTCATCACATTTACTTTCTTTGAGGCCCATTCTACGACTCGTTTCGAGTCTACCATTGCCTATAACTTTTTCACACATTTTTCCTTCACTACCTCTAGGAGAGTACATAAGGCTATAAATTCAATTTTATTATTTTATCCTCTTCCTCGGGTGTACTTGATATGCATGTAATGAGCCTTGTTCATAAACATAACTACTCTAACCCACATATTGGAGGGTGGTCTTAACTCGCATCATCAAAGAATCCCCACAAGATATCCTCTTCCAAAACAGGCATAACCAAGTTCCTAGATTTCCTTTTCTTTAGGTCCACCATAAATTCCTTTGTGGGTTTCAAAATTAAATCTGCAGTGACTTTCAGGGGGATATCCACATCTCGAAATATGCTAGAATTGTGTGCCCACCATACGCTTTGAACCAGATTGCATGGGAACACTTCAAATTGTTTTACCATCTTATCTTCAATCCATTCCCTCGTGCATTCTTCCAGGTTCAACTTCGACCAAGATGATTTTTGCTTCAACTATGAGTTGATAACCCACATAACCTGCATTTTGTATGGAAAAGAAATAAATATGTGAGAAACAAATTCTTCATTTAGTTTGCATAGACCACAATGTATAGGTCCAAACCAACCCCTCTTTAAACCGATTTCCCATGTCAATAGCTTCGAAAGGATGCTCCACCACCATTTTTTCCCCTACTGAATTGTGATTCGATACAGGTTGAGTAACCTAGCTTAGTCATGTAGTCTCCTGATCCATGATTTTTGGACCAACAAAGTACATCCTCCTCATCCTCTTTAAGCCTAATAAAATTGGAGACTAGATTTCCTACATAATAGGTCCACTCATTTGTTTTGGGTCCTCCCAAACCCAATGCCTCCCCCAATTTCCATCCCAGTCTTCCCATGGCTTGAGGATTTTGCGCCTTGGCGTCTACTAAGAAACAAATGTCGGCCTCATGAAGGGATCATATTGTAGAGTCCGAGAGCCGAAATTCATCATATGCACCCAACAGGGGGTCCTCCCCTATTCTTACCTTTTGACCATTGTTGATTCTCCTAACTGTTCAAGTTCCTACCAACAGGAAAGAAGCTACTAGTGCTTTCGAGACAGTGGATCCCTTAGAAGATTTCCTCGGCATTCTATACCATTCGTCAATAGACATGTTTTTCATGTACTTAAATTTCATTACTTTTCCCCATAAGGATACATTGTGTGTGAGCCTCCATAGACTTCGAGCTGCCAAGGATTGTGTGAACAAGAAGATGTTTTTTTATCCCCCATCTGCCAAGATTTTTAGGAGTTTCCACCCGACTCCATTTAACTAAAGGGATACCTCCAACAAATCGAGACATAGACCACAATAATTGAAAATCGAGCTTCCTAATCTTAGATAAGATTCCCCTAGGAACAACATCGATAGATGTCCAATAGACAATTATGCTTTCCAATACCGACTTCAAGAAGAATAAATAACCTCCACGAGACAACATTCTATTGACCTAAAGAGAAATATGGGCTTTAAATTTTTAATAGAGCCACATTCAATCTGAAAACATGTATCCATTTGGTTTTAAGAAGAAGCCAAGGTACTTAAAGCCAAAGTCTAACTCTTTCTAGGGAAAAGGAAGGAGCTCCTTGACTTCTTGTAGAGAGGATTCCGAAAGACCAGAAGGCAACATAAAAGATTTGTCAAAATTAATTTCAATACATGTGGCTTTAGAATAGAGATCGAGAGCATTCTTGAGAGTAGAAAAATGCCATTGAGATCCATCCATAAAACATAATACATTGTCGACGAAGAGGAGGTTTGAAATTGATTCTTGATGTGAAACCTTTACTCCCTGGAACTCCTCTCTCAACCTAGCATTGCTCAAAAACTTTCTTAGGGCCTTTGCCATGATAAGAAAGAGGAAGGGGGACAATGGGCACCCCTATTGTATCCCCCTCGAGGATAAAAAAAAAAACTAGACGGTGATCTGTTAATAAGCACTACATATGAAACAGACTGAATGCACCCCATAATCTAGTTGACGGTGGTAAGATTCATTCCCATCTTCAACAGGACTAAATGAAGGAAGGTCCAACTCAATCGGTCATACGATTTGGATATATCATATGACCGATTGGCTTGTTGGATTGTTTTACTGAGTGAATAGCTTCTTAAGCGAGTGCAATTACATCTTGAATTTGTTTATCCTGCAAAAAGTTGAATTGCTCTTCTGATATAACTTCGCTAAGAATTAGCTTTAATCTCCTTGCTATAATCTTATCCATGATCTTATATACTATGTTAAAACATGATATAGGTCGATAATCTCCTAAAGAAACTTTGTCTTGGTTTTTGGTAATGAGAGCAATAAATGTAGAATTGAGAGAACCCAACACCTTACCATATCTCTGAGTCTCTTTGACCATTATTAGTAAGTCGGTTTTCAACAACTCATAGAAACCCAGGAAAATTTTCTCGGATGATCCACTGGAAGGGCTAACAAATTTGGTCCAATCCAATGGATAATCCTGGCCCTTATGAATCATCCCCAATGAGACCAATGGTGATAGGGACCAGACCCTTGGAGGAAGATTCAATTGAAATTCTGGGTGAGTTCGAAAGGGTTCATACCAGATGTTACATAGTCGCATCACCTTGGCATGGCTTTCAATATCGACAAGGAAAAGGCTCAGGCACATACACTTTCAAAGATCATCTCAGCCAAGGAAATCATCTACCATGTATGGAACCATTAGGGGAATTAACTCTCACAAAAAGGTCTCTACGCCATGCATTCATTTCAGCTGATTTGACTCCTCTAGGTTTGATGTCTAGTTCATTCGGTTCTAGGTACACTAGAGGAAATTTTGATGATTGATTTAACTAGGATAAGGATTCATTAAGTGTTTAACATGTGATCTCACGAGTGGCATTTCCTCCACTGATCCCAAGGATTCAGAGTAGGAATACTTGGGATTGGGAGGACCAAGAAACCCTCTAAAAGGAAGGAAATGTATCAAGCACAAACCAGAAACCTTCAATTTACAACTTGTGCAAGTATTAAGCTCAATGAGATCATGGAGCTAGAGGATTTTACGATAATTGTTCATTTCCTGAGAAAAAGAATGGGAGGAGACTCCCTAAAAACCAGTTGATGGAAAACTTTGGTGCATTGCTTGGTTACACTTCACAAAGTATGGTTCTTTTGAAGGGATAGCTAGTATAGACGTTCAAGACGGAAAAATATGCAGACAAGGTCATATAGAACAAGTGGAAATGGGCTTTGCAGGATTTTTACCTTAAGAAATGACACCTGGAATTTGAGACCTATTTGACCCATCTCAACTTCACTCTAGTTTGGGTTAGGATGTTAAGGACCCTTCTAGTAAGAGGAGGTCTTTAAAGAAATTGAGAATTCATTAGGCCTTTTCTATGAAGCAGATAACTCATTTCACGAGTCTGGCTATATAGGGATGGCCAAAATACTAGTGGGACTCAACCTATCCAAAGGTTTGGCTAACTCTATAACAACTCGAAAAGGCCCTACAATTTTATAACAAACCCTTGGCTATGAAGGGATCCTTTTCAAATGTGGTTAGTGTCATGAATATGGCCACCTAGTTAAGGATTTCTCTCTTGGTTAAAAAAAAGGCTCTGGTTTGAAAAAATCCCAAGGTGAAAAAGACCTGCCCCAATCTCCTCCTCCGAAGAACCCCTCTAAATGCTTTAATAAATCCTCACTCAAAGTAAATTTGGCATTGGATACATTAGCAAAGGAGATCAAATCACTACAGCGGGAGCCACCCCACCCAGAGTCATCTTCAACTTTGAGACCACTCATTAATTTTGGGTAAGTAAATTTCACCTCCTTCCCATCATTTCAAACAAATCCACTGGCCATTTTCTTTTCGGGTCCTAGAAGGTAGGAAAAGAGAATAATTTTGTGGATCAACCCAGTGACTTCTTATCTATCCTTTCTAGTATGTCTATCCCTAACTTAAAACAATATTTCATACCTCTTCTAATTATGTGAAAATAGTGATCTTTTTAAACTCTAAGCATAATTAATGTTTTAATCCAATTCAATGAAACAAGGGGATTTACTTTCAACTAATGGAAATCCCATATGCATTCTTATCTCAAATTCTCTATCATATATGAAATATTATACTTAATCTTAGTAATAGAGGAAATCATTTTTATTTTTTTTTTGCTAGTTTGTCTGTGACCTACGGGACTAGCCTGTGGCTGAGAAACCGCAACTCAGGGGCATCTAAGCTGTCAAAATCACCCAGGGATCACGCCCATCCTGAGCCACACCAACCCTTAACATGGCTGGCTTTTTTGTCCCCACAGGTTTCGAACCAGTGACTTTAACATAACGTAGTGCCTTAACAACACACTATGTCACCGACTGTCCTACACCTCGGGGACATTGAGGAAATCAAATTGATCTATATTGGATCATTATATTATTTGTCATCTATCTCAATGATTTATGGGTAAAAATATTTGAGGAATCAACTTGCATATCCATTTTAATGGTTGGTCCCAATTTGAAAATTTAGGTCCAAAAAACCCTCTGAAATCTTTTGGAGCCATTTTGAGGCATCAAACAACAATTTTTTATGGTCCAAACCTTACTATGGAGCAAGCATCTATATTCTACACACCAAGACCTTTTCTAATGATGCAAGAATTGCCTCAATCGGAGCTCGTATGTGAGTGTTATGCCTCACACAATTTGACCTACCGTATTGATCACGATGGTGCAATTGGATGTGACATCAACCCCCATTACCTAAACATGTGGGGCTAGCCACGTAGTGGATTTTCTAGAATTCCCAAAACCTTATCACAATTGAAGGTTGAGGAAGTCAAAACCCTACCCCTAGATGGCTATCGAGCTATGTTAAATACTGGGCCACTAAGAGGAGAGGGGGTTCCATTCTTTAGCATTGTATTTTTTCCATAGTTGAGCAAAGCACCTAGGAGTGGTATTGTGAGAGAAAAACAAAGGAGGAGAGATTAAGTAGCAATGATATGGGCCATAGTGTCAAAGGAAACTCCATAAAGAGTGTATCTTTCTTTGTACTTTCAATTGAAGAAAATAGAGTACAAATGCCTCACCTTATAGTTGGGTTTTCTCTTGTATTGGGTTTCCCAGGTCATATCTTGTGTTTATTTATGCATGGTGTGTGAGTATTTATTTATGTTCTCTATTTTCTGCAGCTATTTCATAAATTTTAAGTAGAAAACTAGTAACTAAAGAATCTGAGATCTAAAGGAAATTAGCCTTCACAGTAAATATTTCAGTATTTTATTAGATATGTTGTGACAAACTGTCTAGTGTAATATCCACAAAAATTTACAAATCATATTAGTATCATAGAAGGCTTTTTGGGGGTATTTGTGGGAAGTTGTAGGGATCTAGGAATCAGTCTAAGAAGAAAGTTGCAGAACCCTAGCCATGTATGACGAGTTTTTTCATAACAATTGTAACACCCCAAGTTTTGAGCCCCCATATTAAATAATGTATTGTTACATTTCTAAGAGGCCAGAGTGCCCAAACAATTATTAAAAGGCCAGTATGCCTAAGAAATGTAATGTTTTGATCATTATTAATAATAAATACATCGTTGGCTGCTAGACAGACAATGAATAGAGTTATAGGGGGATATGATTCCACAAGAGAGGGACTAGATGCATGTCTGAGATGCTTGGCCTGTGACCAACTTTGATCAGAGTTGCAAGTCTTGAGAGTCTCAGCATGGAGATTTTGGACCAGCTGCATTGGAGCCTTGAATGGAGATGGACTGCGTGGTAGAGAAGGGTGGAGGTCTATTCTCTTAGGTGGTGTAGGTTGGGTAGAAGAGAGTTGGGTACTTGGATTGCTATGAGTGCTGGAGAATCTTGTGAGAGCTTGAGTATTGACTGGTTTGAGAATCCAAGTAACACTTTGGAACCGACCTTGTGGACTCATAGCCCTGGCTCGGGAGTGACATTGATGTTGAGACTTGGAACAACAGTGTCTAAGGTTGGGTGGAACGTCCTTGGTCTACATCCAATTGGTGTCTTCTTTTATAAGAGATAAGTGCTTTCTATTATTGTTTCCTTTGCTTCTGCATTTATTTCCGTTGCATATCAATTATTATACATGAGATTGTACCTATAATATGCATGCTTGCAAGTTAACGGTGTGCATGGTATATCGTGCATGTATTTTATGTTGTGGTATGAATCTTGATCATTGCATGTATTTATTTCTTGCTTCTTTATTAATTAAGTGTTATCAAAGTTTCTAAATCAGCCAAGAGATGCATTCTTGGTGTGGCATGCCTTTCGGTGGGAGGATGGGTATGCTACAGTTTGGTAATAGAGAAGAAATGTAGTGGCGTTTCCTGGCTTGTGGGTGGTTGGGGATGTTACAAATTGGTATCAGAGCTTCTGGTTCAAACATAGAACTGTTACGGACCAAAACAAGTGTGAATCAGGAAGATTCGTTGTTACAGATTTTATATATATCTGTGTGAATTTGGGGAAAATCGGTGGAAGCGTTTAAGCGAAATCCCCCAAATTCATGAATGGATATGAGTTTGAATGATTCCAGGATCATCTAAGAAGTTAATGGATTCGATCTGTGGATTTGCGGAGATGAATTCGACTTGGAAGGTTGAAAATTCAAGTTTTAACGATTGTTGTAATGTTGGACAAAGTTTGTAGAATTGACGGTTGAGATCGTGTTAGATCTTGGATCAATGGCCCCGATTTGTCCTTGATTTTTTTTTTTAAATTGAATGTTGCAAAGTTTGGCGAAATCACGAAATCAACGGCTGGGATTAATTCGGTTATTTGAAAAATGAGGAACATCGATGACTCCTATTGATTTCATCTATTTGGGGAGTTGGAGAAAATCGACGGTCAAGATCATCTTGACCAGGAGATCAATGACCCAGATTCACCTGTGATTTTGTCGAAAATTCTAAGTGTGGAATTTCAACAACAAAGATCGTCGACGACCGATGGTCAGGGATCGGCAGAAAACCTCTGAAGTCTCGAACAACACGGTAAATCTAGACCCTCCATATTTGGGTACACGTGTCTGAAGATTAACAAGGGTCGTAAATTCGGTGTTTGGTAGTCCGAGGATATGGTGGTGTTTAGCAACAAAAACCTTTGAGGACATGTGTCCGCAAATCAGCCAATTTAGGAGTTCGACGTTTGGGGGATTTATGGTGCAGTGGGGAGGAGTCTCCCGAAGTTCCAAAGTCCCGAAGGCATGAGGCACTGGGGTGACGTGGCTTGATGATGTCACCTAGGGTGACATGGACACAATTGGAGCTTTCCACGTGCCACAATGTTTCATGTTTTCCAAAGACCGTTCATGCCAGTTATTATATGACACATGTCACCCGTCATATAGGGCCACATGTCGGTACCTTAATTTCTGCCACGTGGCGATAGATCTCGTAGTCTGACGACTTGGCACTCCAGAGGATTCAAGGCATAAGAAGTGGGGTCGAGGACTCATGAAGGCCAGATTCCATCTCAGCCCTTGATTATAGTAGATAGGTGGCACAAGATCCCAAGGTTTGGAGACTTAATGCTCCAGATATTTTGAGTTGCAAGTTGCTTGGGTCTAGAACTCTCAAAGGTCAGACTTAATCTCCACCGTTGATCGAGAGGTGATAAGTAACACACCCAAACCCTGAAGAGCCTTTCTAGGTGTGGGGCATCAATTTTTTGCTTTCTCTGGTTCATATTTGATCCCTTGCTTAAGCAAAACCCTCTTAATCAGCTCCCCTAAAGCTTACCTCTCCCACTGTGTGTTTAAACCAACTAGTGGGGTCTTCCTCGTGACCTTGAGCTGAAAATCAAGAGCTAAGAACCTGCATTAGCAAGGTTTCGGCACTTCAGAAGTTCCTGAACTTCGGGAGTTTCCAAAAGTATTGTCCAATTTCTCAGATTATCAAACCGTGAAAGACATCAATGGTTCACTTCCTCCACCAAGATCCTATGGTTAAGGAGGGGGTTTCGATGATCTACACGTAACACACCTTTTTCCTAATCCCCAAAGTCTCGTATTCTCGCCAAGTGCCCCTAGACCTTCAGCATTCGACATTCGGCAATCAGTTATCGTTGTTAGGCTTTCAGCCTTCAATGATCAACGAGTCTCGTTGAACATTCATTTTCACCACCCTATGTCCAAACTCCAGAACTCATGCCATGTGGCTTGGCTCCTTCGGCCATTGGCGTTCGACGATTCTTGTTGAACCATTCTTTATCATACTACATTCGAATCTTTCGAACCCCTAAAACTGTCCAAGTTTTCGAAGTCCTAGACACGTCACCATCCCTATTGGCCAAGAGGGCACGAATCAATAGTTCACACGTGGAAAGGGTCAAGCAGTGACACGTGTCCTCCTTAGGGGTGACACATGTCCTACTCCAATAGGCATAAGGGATGGGTGAATCGACCAAATCTGGGTGACACATGGCACCTTGGTTGCAGGTCCACATCACCTGGGTTGACGTTAGTGGGCCACGTCACCCTCATCACATGGCTGAGATTTATCCACGTGGATACGTAGATCCACGATCCTCGTTACTTCGCGGCTCCGGGATTCAGGGCCTACCGACTCCTCTCGATATAAAACCCCCAAAGATCTAAGTCTCCGAACTACAGGATCTTGCACCACGTGTCATTTTCAACCAACGGTTGAGATCCACTTCGGCATTTGCGACTTAGACAAGTTCATACTTCGTAAAATATTGGATGGTTTCCTTCGGACTATGAGATCGCTTGCCACATACCTCCTCATTCAATGGTCCTAGTTCAACGATAAACACTTGACGAGGAACTATTAGGGGCCACGTGTCACTCCACGACGTGTTCCCGGTTAGTCGGGTAGTCAAAGGTGGGTCCCTTAGATCTCCATCTCAGAAGGATCCCGAAGGATCCAAGGATCGACGGTCCACGTTACTTCGGCAATTTGACATTCGAGAGTTCGATGAGTGTGTCTCCTGGCCTTCCCTTCAGACCACGCCATCTTTGTCACCACGTGTACCTAACATCTATGGCCAAGATTTACTCTGGTTGGTAGAGCTTCGGGAAAACTCATGCATTCCTATATCTCTGAATTCTCAGACTCCCAGATAATCGTCAATCTATGGGCACATGTCCCTTCCCTTTCAATGGTCCAAATATAATCCGTGACTCTGGCATTYGAGAGTTTCGGCACTAAACCATTCCAAATCTCTCAAAGTAAGACTTTGACGAAGCGCTTAACGCCTCCCCTCATATGCCCGATCTAACGGCTGAGAGTGATCCATACTAGATCCCCATTTCGAAGGTCCTCGYCGATTCGCAACTTAGGCATTCGACTACTTTCAAGGATTGTGGAGTCACAAGTCCCGAAGTCCTGAAGACRAAAGATCTATCTCCTTTCAGACTAGTGCATGGTTCCTAGGCCCTGGTTACATGGGTCCTTTGGGAAAACTTAGGGGCTAAGCRTGAATCCTTTAACAACAATTGGGTTAAGGACCTGGGCACGAGTCCTTGATCATATGGGTGAATAGTCTAAGGGAAAAATGCCCTTCTCCCACATAATTCAGACTTAACATTCCCGCTAAGGTGCACTTCACAGGGTTGGCAGGACTTAGACATTTCAGTCAATCCTAATCCCCTCTCTCCTGTGGATTCACATCTCATGACTATCTAGCAACAAACTGAGATAAATTGAAAGATCATATATATATAATAGTTTACATAAATCACAGATATTTTTGAATAATTGTTCAAATACTGCAAGATTGAATCATAAACACAAAAATTTCATCATCACATCCAACATAATACACAGAGTATGAAAATACTTATCAAAACTGGAAAATGTGAAGCAACTGCTTAAAGGGGTGCATGTTTCCTCCCAACCATAGGCATAGTCACTCCTGACGGATTTACCATTGGTCACCCTCGAGCTAGACCATGATGCTCTAAGAGAGATTCTTTCTCTTTGCTCCACAATAGTCAGGGACGAAGGTTACTCTCCTTCTCCCACAGGAACTGGGTGTCTGGTTTTCTCTACTACAAGCAAGGAGGTATGCACGAGTACTTCCTTAGTCACTCATCAGCATTGTTTATCATCTTGTATCGAAATCATGCCCATGGCTTCTTACATCTAGATCGAGCTTATTGCTCAACGTTTCCTCTCAACTTCATAATCGAATTATGTTCATTTCCCTTCTCAGGAGAGTGTTTTCTTTACTTTGCTATATCGTATATCTATCTCTATCCCCCGAATTACCTCATTTCTTGCCTTCCTCGGCAAGGTTGCGTGGGTCTGAAACCCAATTCGTGGTTAGGCCTAGAATTCTTATAGATGGGTACCCTATCCCATATCCTCATTAACTCTTAAGGATGGCCTTCTAGCTACCATCCTTACTGGCCAGTTATAGTTATATTTACAAACTGGGGGAAACAGGGGTATCACAATCCCCTCCCCTTAAAGGAACATCATCCTCGATGTTCTACTTGCCGATGTGATTTGTATGTACAAAACCAAACAAAAATGGATATGTATGTCTCAAGGAATCCTCCATTTCCCATGTATCCTCATCTAGGCCAAAGTGTTTCCACGACACCTTGACATGTGCAATGGTTTTGTTCCTGAGTGGGGTTTCCTTCCTGACTATTATGCATTGGGGTTCTGGCAGGAATTCTCCCTTGGGTTCCACCTAAATCACAGACCAGTCAATAATATAATTAGAATCATGTGCATACTTATTTAATAAATAAACATGGAAAATATTATGTGCCTTCACTCTGGGAGGAAATGCTAGCCGATAGGCTACTGGGCCCACTCTCTCCAAAACTTCAAAGGGTCCACAATACCGAGGTTCTATCTTGGAAAAATCTCCCATCCTCAAGGAGCTTCTCCTGGGTCTAACTCAGAGATACACATGATCCCTTGCTTTGAACTCTCTAGTATTCCTTTTCAGGTCTTCATAGTTATTTTGTCTATCCTAGACTATCTTCAGATTTTTCTTGATCTATATCACTTGTTGTTCCATTTCCTTTAGCATATCCGGCCCAATTGTAACTTTGTCTACTGGGTTGTTCCATCTGATTGGAATGTTGCATTTCCTTCCATAGAGGACTTCAAAAGGAATCATTTTTAATGACTCTTGATAGCCATTGTTGTAAGAAAATTCTACCAGTGATAGGTAGTCCTCCCATTTCTTGGGTTGGTGCATTACATGCATCCTCAACATGTGTTCTAATACTTGGTTTACAATCTTTTTCTTCCCATCAGTTTGAGGGTGATAGGTTGTACTAAAGAGCGATTTTGTTTCAAAATCAACAAACAAATATTTCCAAAAGTTTGAAGTAAACTTTGTATCTCTGTTGGATATAATCTCCTTAGGCATGCCATGCAGTCTAAATATCTCTTTCATGAAGATGTTGGAAATATGTATTGCCTTGCAGGTTGACTTGAATGTTGGAGTTACTTCACACGCACCTAGGATTTATTTTTCCTAAGGTTTTTCCTTGTTTATTAGTCATAATTAGTCATTATCCAGTCTTCTATATTTTAGGGGAGAATATTCCACCTAGAGAATATTCTCTTCAGTTGACACTTCAGTTTGACTGGTTGAGTTGAGTCTAGATGTTGCATTGGTTTTGTCACCATAAAACATTTGGATCATCACCATGCTAATGCACACTTGCCTTGGGATCATCACCATTCTCACGCATTACCCTTGATTCCTTGATCTACTCCTCACTACACTATGTTCAGTGAGTTAACTGAAGACTGGTTGACTAGTTAACTCGGCTAGGTGGAAGTTCACTCTCGTAACTGCCTAAGAGACTATACTAGGTGGAAGTTCACTCCTGTAACTACTGGTGTGTGTCCAGATCACTCTAGACCACCACTATGTCACATTGGTTCTCCTCCAGTGTGCATTGGTTGAGTTATACAAAGTATATCATGTGTAAATTATTCATTATTCATTAAGGTTAATGAGAATTCTTCCATTCTTTCTCTCCGTCTTCTTCTTTCTCAATTTCTCTCTGCAAATGTGTGTAGTATTTTATAGCTAGATCTATTATGTGCAGGTTCAACACATTTACATGGTATCAGAGCCGACGGACTGCTAAGCAAAATCTACACCAATTTKTTTTGCAGGTACAAAGGATTGAAGACAGCAGGAAGATGGATTTCCAAAAAGAATTCATTCTTACACCTTACAAATACTTTGCATGGAAGGAGAGAATAATGATTCATCTCTGAACTAGAGGATTGTACAGGTTAACCTTGAATATAGATACAGAACCAACATYAGCCATAGAAAAATCCAAGTACTTAAATCGAATGGATGAAGCACTCGGAACAATTTGCAGTCTTCTTTCTCCCAATCTACTTTTTCACATATCTTCCTGTAAGACTCCCAGTGAAGCCTACACCACCTTGGAAGGGATATTTGGAAAACAAGATGAGATGAGGGGACACATGCTGGAGGTGGAATGGATCCAAAAATCTTCGACAATATCCAATATTTCTTTACAATATTCAAGGATTTACTGTCGCAACCCAAAGCTTGCGGGGTTGATAAATCTAAGGAGGAGAAACAAATGGTTCCCACCATTCTCTCCAAAATTGGTCCTGAATTCTCTGTGTTCGTATCAACATTCCATTCATTCAGATTCGCCTCTGGAGCCACCTGGAAGATGCCTTCTCTTGAGGACTTTATTGAATCCCTGACACAAGAGTAAACCAATCTCATCAACATGGGAAAAATCAAAGGCCCAAAGGCACATGCACTTACTCTGCAAGATGGAAGCCATCAATATCAGAAATATAAAGATAAAGGAAAAATAAAAGCTCATGCAAATCCAAAGAAGGAAGGGTACTCAAAACCCTTCATCGATGCCTCCAGATCCAAAGGGGAAAAGGGAAGAAAAGGGGAGAAATGCACGTACTGTCACAAAGGATTCCATCCAGAATCTGCTTGCATGCAAAAAAAAATAGATATAATGACTCAAATACTTCATAAAAACAACCTTGGAGATCGCATCCCCGAGGGTGCCAAGAAGAAGAAGCCAGAAGATCAGAATCCCAAGAAAGACAATTCTAGCCATACCTTGATTACCATCAACTCCTCTCTGGATTCTTGGATCGTAGATTCAGGAGCATTGCATCACATGGTTTCCTCAAAATTATTCTATTCCTCATTGGATGCATGCAAAGGTCCTCCTATTCTGATGGGGGACAACTCTTCAATCGAAGTCACTGGCAAAGGAAGGATTGAACTCACCAACGGAAGCTTTGAGAATGTGTTACACGTTCCCAAAATTTCCATCAACCTTCTCTCTGTGTATCAGATGATGAATTCTAGCACCGGAAAGAAATTCATATTCACACCAAATGTCGTGAACATCTATGACATGAAAACCCACTCCAGGGTTGCTACCGGTGAGGTAAATCATCAGTCTAGATTGTATACATTTTCTGAATTCATTGAACCTAATTCTGCTTTACTACTTACTCATGCTGATGAAAGTAGTAGCATATGGCACGAAAGGTTTGGACATTTGAATTTCAAATACATTCAACAACTTAGAAAGAAAATATTGGTTGATGGTCTACCAGACATCTGTTTCTCCAAGGGAGTATGTGAGGGATGTGTTCTCATAAAACACCCTCAAGAGAAATTCGACAGAGGAAAGTCTCAGAGAGCTTCCACACTTTTAAATCTGATCCATAATGACCTCATGGGTCCTTTTATGCATCCATCTATCAACAAAGTGAGGTTTGTTCTCATTTTTGTTGATGATTTCTCACGTTTTACATGGATTTACTTTCTCAGGAAAAAATCCTAGGTCTTTCAACACCTCAAAGATTTCAAATCTGTGGTTGAGACAGAGTCCAAAAAGAAGATCAAAGTCCTCAGAACTGATAACAAGGGAGAGTATGTCAATCATGAGATCCATAATATTTTCCATGAGGCAGGGATTCAGTTGCAGCACACAGTTCCCTATACTCAGCAGCAAAACAGAGTTGATGAGCGAAAAAACAGATCTCTAAAGGAGATGGCATCTTGCATGTTGCTTGCAAAGTCACTACCACAGATACTATGGACCGAAGCACTTAATTGTGCAACATACATCCAAATCAAATATCCCCATAGATCTATCAAGGATAAGACCCCCTACGAAGCTTGGAGCGGCCTCAAACTGGAAGTGACCCACTTTTGCATTTTTGGTTCACGTGCATGGGCCTAGATTCCCTATGAAAAGAGGAAGGCACTTGATCCACAGAGCACTGAGTGTATTTTTGTTGGATACCATGATGCTGTGAAGGGATATAGACTTATTGATCTTTCCTCAGACCGGCTCATCATTGAGCGAAGTGTCCAATTTGAGGAAAGTGTCTTGCATGTACCTCAGCAGTCGCATGCAGACACATTCATTCTTCCACCTGTCTGAGATGATGAGCATGCACATGCGGACTCTTCTTAAGATGAGAGTTATGATTCATAGGACTCATATGATTTAGATAAGATTCAGTACAATCAGATGCAGATTCAGAGCATTCATATGCAGTTACAGAGCCAGAGCAGAGGCCCAAGTGGGCACAGACTACTCTGCAGGATGCAGGGGATCTCATTGGGGATCCAGCCGATACTAGGGGGACTCAATATGGTTTCGAGGAGCCTCTTGTTGCATTCACTGCCACTAAACCATTGCCCTCCAGACATATTTTCTTGGTTCAGTCCTCAGATCCACAGTCTTATGGCGAGGCTGTTGGAACCCTTTTGGGAATCCGCCATACAGGAGGAGTATAACTCCCTCCTCGTGAACCAGACTTGGGATCTAGTTCCCCTTCCTTAGGGGATGAAACTTATCAAATGCATATGGGTCTACAGGACCAAGAACACAGCGGATAGGCAGATTAGTAGATACAAAGCCAGGATTGTTGCCAAAGGCTTTCAGCAGGTGCATGGCATTGACTATGATGACACCTTCGCTCCAGTAGCAAAGATGGATTCCATGCGATTGACACTTGCCATTGCAGCAGCCAAAGGATGGGAAGTCCATCATATGGATGTGAAGAATTAATTTCTTCACAGTGATATCTCTAAGGAGATCTATATGGAGAAACCCCAGGGATTTATGCAAGACTCATCTTTGGTATGTCGACTAAAGAAGTCCCTTTATGGTATCAAGCACGCTTCGAGGGCATGGTATGCCAAGATGGACTCCTACCTATTGTCACAGAACTTTGTACATTGTAAATTAGACCCGAATGTCTACATGATCAAGATGAATGATTCACTTCTACTCTTATTTCTGTATGTTGATGATTTGTTGATCATCGATTGCTTGACTTCAGCGATTGTTGTAGTCAAGAGGATTCTACATGATAGGTTTTTGATGAGGGACCTGGGTCTTCTACACTTATTCCTTGGACTCAACATCAGTCAGGATGCATCAAGCATAAAACTTTCTAAGGCCAAGTATGCACGAGATCTCCTTAGAGATTTCACATGACGGACTGCAAGTCTGCTCCGACTCCTTTCCTATCAGGAGTCAAACTTGAGGATGGATGGGACACTCCACTGGTTGACAACACACTGTACAGACAGCTAGTGGGGAGCTTTTTGTATCTCACATACTCCAGACCAAACCTCTCCTATGCAGCTGGAGCAGTTTCCAGGTTCATGCAAAAGCCACATGAGCCACATTAGAAGGCTGTAAAGTGTATCCTTCAATATGTACATGGCACCATCACCTTTGGGATTCATTATGTAGTAGAATCTACATCAGATATCATCGGGTTTATTGATTCTGACTGGGCTAGCGATAACACTGATCGCAAGTCCACATCTGGTTACTCACTCAGCATTGGTTCCAGTCCTATCTGTTGGTCGAGCAAGAATCAAGTTTCCATTTCTTTATCTTCAGCCGAGGTAGAGTATAGAGGGGTAGTTAACATAAACATTCAGGGTATGTGGCTACAACATTTTCTCACTGAGTTGAGCATTTAGTTTCATCGGGAAATTGTCATCTGGTGCGACAACCATAGCAATCTGAAGTTCTACAGAGATCCAGTTCAGAGGTAGCGGACGAAGCACATCGATATCCACATGCACTATATCTGATAATTAGTACACGAGGGGATCATCAACCTACAGTTTTTTCCTTCAGCCAGAACAGACAACAGACATCTTCACCAAGACCTTCATTGACCATAAGTTCCACTCTCTGCGAATTCGTCTTGGAGTGAAGGACACAGTTTCCTAGCAACTGTCAATTCTTCTTTTTACATACATTGTACCTTGAGGAGGGGGTTTTCCAATGAGGTTTTCCCTCTTTCCTCACTTTATTTCTAGTGTATCTTTTGTATTTGGGTACCTAACATGGCCTCATTTTTCGGGACCCATTCTTTATTTTAACCATAGTGATGTTTGAGGGGGGTGTTGGAGTTACTTTGCACAGACCTAGGATTTCTTTTTCCTAAGGTTTTTCCTTGTTTATTAGTCATAATTAGTCATTATCCAGTCTTCTATATTTTAGGGGAGAATATTCCACTTGGAGAATATTCTCTTCAGTTGACACTTTAGTTTAACTAATTGAGTTGATTTTAGATGTTGCATTGGTTTTGTCACCATGCAACATTGGGATCATCACCATGCTAATGCGCACTTGACTTGGGATCATCACCAGACTGGCACATTACCCTTGATTCCTTGATCTAATCCTCACTACACTCGATTCATTCAGTTAACTGAAGACTGATTGACTAGTTAACTCAGCTAGGTATCAGTTCACTCCCGTAACTGCCTAAGAGACTAGACTAGCTGGCAATTCACTCCCATAATTGTTGGTGTGTGTCTAGATCACTCTAGACCACCACTATGGTGCATTGGTTCTCCTCCAATGCGCATTGGTTGATTTATACAGAGTATATCATGTGTAAATTATTCATTATTCATTACGGTTAATGAGAATTATTCCATTCTTTCTCTCCTTCGTGTTTCTCAATTTCTCTCTACAATTGTGTGTAGTATTTTCTATCTATATCTATTCCATTCAGGTTCAAAACATTTACATTGACATGTATGAAGTGATCAACTTTTCTCAGTTTGTCCACAACTACCATGATGGCATCATTCTGTTTGGTTGATCTTGGTAATCCTGTGATGAAATCCATGGAGATGGTTTCCCATTTCCATTCGGGAATTGGTAGGGGCTACAACATCCTTGTTGGGTGTCGGTGCTCTGCCTTGACTTGCAGACATTATAGACACTTAGCTAAGTAATCATCTATGTCCTTTTTCAGTCCAAGCCAATAGAATAGTTTCCTAGTGGCCGTGATCATTTTCTAATAAACGGGATGACCATTATATGGTCTTTTGTGTAGTTCATCCATTATGAACCTTTTCAATTCGTCACAATTTGGAATGTACAACCTGTCCTTGTAAGTCAAAAGGTCATCATTAAGCATGTGATAACCTTCATAGTTCATCTTTGTGGGATCTTTCTTTAGGTATGATGTCACGGTCTTGAAAAATGCATCTGTCTCTTGTGCAGTTTTGACCCTCTCTTTGATGTCTGATTCACTAGCACTTACAACTGCCAAGTGAACTACTTTCATATTTCTACTAAGGGCATCAACCACCCTATTCTCCTTTCCTTTGATATATTTGATTTCAAAATCAAACTCACTAAGGAGAGCCATCCACCTAGCTTGTCTCACATTGAGTTTTGGTTGGTCAAACAAATACCTCAATCCACTATGGTGTGTCATAAGTACAAATCTCCTACCTAGGAGGTAATGCCTCTGCATATTTAAATCATGCACTATGACAGCCAATTCCACATCATGGGTCACATAATTGACTTCATGCTCCTTCAATTTTCTGGACTCATAGCAAATTACATCTCCTTCTTGCATAAAGACTCCTATGAGCCCCTCTTTGCAGCCAGTTGTACACACAAGGAAGTCTTTGTTTGGATCTACAATATTCAACACAGGCGCATTGGTTAGAAGGTGTTTCATCTCTTGAAATCTTTCCTCACATTCCGATGTCCAAATTAATTTAACCCCCTTTTTATGAAGGGAGGTGATTGGGAAACCAATCTTGGAGAATCCTTTTATGAATCTCCTATAGTATCCTGCCAAGCCCATAAAGGATCTGATATCAGATACATYCTTTGGGGTAGGCCAATCCATGATAGCTTTAATCTTGTCARGGTCAAATGCTACTCCCTCCTCATAAATAACATGGCCTAAGTAGTGGACTTGTTTCTGGAAGAATTCACACTTATTGAGCTTAGCATAGAGTTGATGCTCTCTTAGTACTTGGAGTACAAGCTTGAKATGTTCTTCATGATCTTCCCTATTCTTGGAATAGATTAGGATATCATTAATGAATACCAACACAAATCTATCCAAGAATTTTCTAAATATGTTATTCATTAAGTACATAAAAATGGTTGGTGCATTGGTAAGCCCAAATGGCACCACCACAAATTTATAGTGGCCATATCTTGTCCTAAAGGTTGTCTTGTGGATGTCTTCATCTTTGATTCAGACCTGATGGTACCCAGACCTCAAGTCAATATTAGAGAATATTGTAGCACCCCTTAATTGGTAAAAAAAGTCATCGATCCTCGGCAAGAGATACTTATTCTTGATGGTCATGTTATTGAGGTGTCTATAATCTATGCACAGTTTGAGTGTGCCATCTTTCCTTTTCACAAACAAGGTCGATGCTCCCCATGGGGACACACTAGGTCAAATGTAACCTTTGTCCCACATCTCCTTCAACTGGAGTTTGAGCTCAACTAGCTCTAGTGTACTCATTCTATAGGGTGTTCTAGACATTAGCACTGCTTCTAGTACAAGTTCTATTCAAAAGTCAATATCCCTTCTTGGAGGTAGACCCGGTACCTCTTCTAGGAATACATATTTATACTCTCTTAAAATGGGATGGTTCTTTAGGCTGGGTTTTTCATCCTCAATAGAGTTTAGTACTTGGATTGCATACAAGGGACATCCCTTCCTGCAGTTCTTCTTCACTTGGAGGGTTGATATTTGTCTCACTGAGACAAGATTTTGAATCCCTTGTAGGGATACCCTCCTTTCTTCATTTTCACACTCCAAAGTTTTACTGTAATAGTCCAAATTGGTTTTTTGGGCAGCCAACCAGTCCATGCCAATCAACAGGTCATAAGATCCTAGAGGGAGTATGTTTAGGTTTTCTTGGGTGGGAAACCCACTCATGAAAAATTGGCATGTTGATATGACCTATGTTACTTTTCTTTTGGCTTCAGTGGCTAGTTGTACCAGCCATGATTTAACATGTTTAACTTGGTGCAATTTACATTTCTCAACAGTTTGAGAGGCAACATAAATCAAATTAGAACCAGGGTCAATTAAAATGGAAACAAGATGGTTGGCAATAATACCTTCCATATCCCCCACTAAAGCTTGGTGGTCATCTTGTCTATTATCCAAGGTTTCTTGGTGGTATCCTCTTGGATGTTGTAGAGCCTCCCAAGGTTTTGTTTCCTATGCAAATATTACCTCAGTAGATGTTCCTCTACACAACCCCAACATTTCAAGGTTTCTCTCTTTGTGTTCTTAGTCTTACTTGGAGTTGCTCTAAATGGTTTATTTCCACTCTAGGATGGAAAATTTTGCTGATACACACTTCTGGAAGGAAGGCTCATCCTAGAGTTCTCACCAGGGCACTTAAATCTATAGGCTTTAAACCTCTTCTTATTGGATTCTGAATTATTTTTCTTCTTCCAGTCTTCATGGGGTTCTTTCTTACTCTTGAATTGCTCATAGAAATACCTTGCTTTTTGAATAGTATCTTCTAAGGTCTTTGCCTCATCAAATTCAATTCTGTCGCGGTAGRAMTGAGGTAAGCCACTAATAAATCATTGCATCTTTACCTTTTCATATTTTATGTAGGGAACATACCTCATTAGCTCAAKAAATTTGTTGATATACTCATCTATGGTGAGTTATCCTAGCTTGAGTTCATATAACTCCTTAGTCTTCCCATCAAAGTAATTTTCTGACTGGTACTTCTTCTTCAAGTATTTCTAAAATTGTTTCCATGACAGTTCCTTCTCATGGAATCCTTTCACATTCCTAAGGTCTTCCCACCAAATGGAAGCTTTCCCATTCAGGTTGAGCATGGTTATCCGAGCCTTTAATTTTTTAGAGCAGTCATGGACTAAGTACTTCTTCAAGCTGAGTAGCCAAACTTTTGTTTCTTCCCCCTTCTTAATCTCTCCATCGAAGGTGGGTGGTTTGGCTTTCTTGAATTCTTCAGTGTCATGACTCTTGGAATTTTTCCTCTTCTTTCCTCTTGTCTGAGAATGRGAACTAGTTTTACCACTAGAAGATTCCTTGGAGTTGTCAGTGTCCTCACCAGAGGAATATTCCATTGAATGTCTCTTGGCTCCATGTTGGGCCTTCTTTGAGGTGATCCTCCTAGTTTGGCCACTTTCAGGTCCATGCTTTTGTATCTTAGGTGGACTTGGAGTTTTCTTAGTATGATGCATGTCCACATGACTAGAATTTGGACCATGTTGCAATTGCCTTTGTATATCTTATAGACTTTGTAGTAGGACTTCATTAATTTCTATCTGCTTTTCCTGCTCCTTGATCAACCTTTCATTTTCAGCCTTATAACTCTGTAATTATGCGATGAGGCTTCTTATAGTTCCAACCAAATTTGGAGGGATTTCCACCACCCTCCTTTCATCAGATTCTTCCTCTCTATTCTGAGAGCTCTCCCCCAACTCTTGATGTGTCACCATCCTTTACGTTGTAGTTCTCTTGTTGTTCATTGACTTCTTGAGTGAAAATAAAACATTTTCTATTAGTTACTAATCTACTTATTCATGAACAACACATATCATTGCAAGGTGAATTCAATTCTTTATTGGGAAACATTATCCACCTACAGTGCATACTTCCAAAACATCTATCAATCAGTAGAAGGGGTAAGGTGGGGTGTTACCCCATAAGTTCTCTAATAATATTTTTATGCGACTCGTGCATGAGCCCAAGAAAGCCAATCATTTTTTCCATGCTCTGATACCAATCTGTAACACACCAAACCCCTGAATAGCCTTTCTAGGGGTGGGGCATCAATTTTTCACTTTCCCCGGTTCATATTTGGTCCCTTGCTTGAGAAAAACCCTCTTAATCAGCTCCCCCAAAGCTTACCTCTCCTATTGTGCTCTTAAACCAGCTAGTGGGGTCCTCCTCATGACCTCGGGATGAAAACTGGGAGCTAAGAACCTATGTTAGAAAGGTTTTGGCACTTCAAAAGTTCCTAGACTTCGGGAGTTTCCAAAAGTATTGTCCAATTTCTTGTATTTCCGAACCATGGAGGAGATCAATGGTCTATGTCCTCCACCGAGATCCTATGGTTAAGGAGGGGGTTTCAGTGATCTGCGCATAACACACCTTTTTCCTAATCCCCAAAGTCTTGTACTCTCGCCATGTGCCCCTAGCCCTTCGACGTTCAACGATCGGGTATCGTCGTTAGGCTTTCAGCCTTCAACGATTAGAGAGTCTAGTTGAACATTCMTTTTCACCACCCTATGTCTAAACTCTCAAACTCACGCCACATGGCTTGGGTCCTTCGGTGATCAGAGTTCGATGATTCTCATTGAATTATTTTTATCATACTAYGTTTGAATCTTTCGAAACCCTGAAAYTGTCCAGACTTCCAGAATCTCGGACACGTCACCAGYCTTGTTGGTCAGGAGGGTACGAATCAACAATTGACATGCGGCAAGGGTCAAKTGGTGACACCTGTCCTCCTTAGGGGGTGACACATGTCCTACTCCAATAGGCACAAGGGATGGGTGAATCAACCAAATCTAGGTGACACATGGCACCTTGGTTGCAGGTCCATGTCACCCGGGATGACGTAAGTGAGCCAAACCACCCCCATCGCACATCTGAGATTTATCCAAGTGGATACGTGGATCCATGGTCCTCGTTACTTCGTGGCTCAGGGCTTCAGGGCTTACCGACTCCTCTCGACGTAAAACCCCCTAAGAGCTAAGTCTTCGGACTATGATATCTTGCGCCACATGTCCTTTTCAACCAACAATCAAGATCCACTTCGGCAGTCGCGACTTCAATGAGTTCATACTTCGTAACATCTTGGCCAGTTTCCTCTGGAGTACGGAATCTCCAGACTACGGGATCGCTTGCCACATACGTCCTCATCCAACGGTCTTATTTCAATGGTCAAAACTTGATGAGGAACGATTAGGGTCCATGTTTCACTCCATGACGCATTCCCGATTAGTCAGATAGTCAAAGGTGGGTCCCTTAGATTGACGACTCGGAAGGATCCCGAAGGATCCGAAGATCGATGGTCCACGTTACTTCGACAGATCGACATTCAGGAGCTCGGTGAGTGTGTCTTTCTACCTTCCCTTCAGACCACACTAAATATTTTGCCACGTGTACCTAGCATCGACGGGTAGGATTCACTCTGGATGATAGAGCTTCACGAAACTCACGCATTCCTATATCACCGAATGCCTAGAATCCCAGATAATCGTCAATCTATGGGAACGTGTCCCTTTCCCTTTCAATGGTCCAGATCTAATCTGCGACTCAGAAATACGGAGTTTCAGCACTAAACCATTCCAAATATCTCGAAGTAAGACTTCGTTGAAGCACTTAATGCCTCCCCTCCTATGCCTGATCTAACAGTTGAGAGCGATCCATACTAGATCCCCAGATCAACATTCCTCATCGATTCACGACTTCAACCTTCGGCTACTTTCGACGATTGTGGAGTCATAAGTCCTAAAGTCCCAAAGCCGGAAGAGTTAGCTCCTTTTGGACTAGCGCATGGTTCCTAACGTTCCCTTTCAGTCTCTATCCCTCGAATTACCTCATTTCTTTCCTTCCTCAGCAAGGTTGTGTGGGTTCGAATCCCAATTCATGGTCAGGACTGGAAGCCTTGCAGATGGATACCCTGCCCCATTTCCTCATTAACTCTTGAGGATGGCCTTCCAGCTACCAGCTTGACTAGTAATTCATTTTTGGGTCAGAGGACTGTTGAGCAATTATACCCAGTACATATTGTTCAGGTGAGGGTCATCTCAACCATACTCGTCTTCCCTTCACCGTCTCTCTCATAGAATCCATGTTCTATCTTGGAAAATTGTCACCCTTTCAACAATTTTGCAACACATATTCAAATTCTATTAATAACAAAAATCCAAACATTGACCCTTTTATACAGTGATTCATCAAATCAAACATTCACACATATTTAGTCTGTCATAGTCTCTTGGCCAGTTATAGTTATATTTACAAACTGGGGGAAACAATGGTATTACATGATACGAGGAGGAGGAAGAGGACCTATGGTACTTCGACACTCCAACAGATTTGTGGAAAGGTGCTTGGGGAAGCCCCAAAGCCCAGAGTCGCATAGGAAATCCTAACCGTCAATCATGACAGGATACGTGGCAACGGATCTTGCAGTCTGGAGACTTGGCACTCTAGAAGAGTCAAGAGTGTGGACAGTCCAGAACTCCTGAAGCCCGGAGTCCCAGAGTTCTTGTTGACCATCGATCTCAGCCCTGGATTGATTCTCAACCACATGATCTCCGATATAGTTTTTCTAACACAGAAAAGCGCCAGGAAGGTTTTGGCCCATGATTTCGAGCCCTGGTCACTTGGGAAATGGTTTGAAGGAAGCGTCGGTGCAGAATTAATTTTTGTATCAAACCAGGGATAAAATGGAAGTGTTATTCATATATATTCTTCACGAGTTGAATGGATCTGTAGCATTATTGACAGTTTTGTTATCATATGCTTAATTCTGACAAAATGGTCACTTACACATTTTGTAGAATTAAGGGATTAACACACATCAGCTTAGAATGCATATTGAGGAAATGGAAGAAGGCGAGGGAGCCTCCATCCATGATAAATAGGTTGAGGTCCAGAATACCATAATTGGCAATGCAGAGACAAAATCCAACGGATGCAAGGGCCGAGGGGAGCAAGAGACATTGCTAGAAACTGTAATGAGCCTGAAAATGGAAGTGTAGAGCTACAAGGTAGACAACGAGAGGTTGATGAGGGAACAAAGTAATATAAATGCTCGAGTGTTGTAGAGCCTAAATCAATTCTAAAGTCAAGCTAAGAATGGATCCAAGAAAGAGGAAGAAGGCAGGTGTCATGAAAGAAGAGATGATCCTGGAAGAGCTGGTTATTCCAGAAGTGCTAGCAAAGCTCATAGACACCACTCACTTCCTTACTCAGCAAGAAATTTTTATGCATCTGATTATTCCTTAAGTAGTTCAAAGGTGTTTGTTGTTAGGCACCAAAGAAGGAGACATGAGGTGGAAAGTTTGCAAGGAGAGCTGAGGTAGCTCAATCCACCATCCTTTGATGGTGGAAGAGGAAGGGAAGATGATGTTGAAGCATGGTTGCTTGGACTCAGGAGATATTTCCAATTTCACAACTATTCATCAAATCTAGAAGCTAGAATTGTCACCTACCACTTACATGTGAAAACTGCAATGTGGTGGGATCAACTAAAGCAAATTGAACATATCAATGAGAATAGGATCACTTGGAAGTAATTCAAGAAGTATTTCCAGAAGGAGTACCTCTCAGAGAATTTTTATGACAAGAAAATGTAGGAGTTCTTTGAACTCAGGCTGGGAAGCATGACTATGGTAGAGTATGAGAAGAATTTCTTGGGGTTGTTAAAGTATGTTGGGTTTATAAACGATGAAAAGGTAAAGATACAAAGGTTTTTGAGTGGACTGCCAACCTTTTATAAAGAAAATATTCAGTATGATGAGCCCAAGACCTTGATTGAGGCCATCAGGAAGGCTAAATACCTGCATGAGCAAGGCCAGGGCAGAGATTTCGTGTAGAAATATTGGAAGGACAAGAAGAAGGAGAAGTTTGATCAGAGGAGGAAGGGATTCAAACCTCCTTTCAATAAAAATGAGCCTAATAAAAATCATCAAGATCAATATGCTAAGGCTGATTCCAAGAAAGAAGACTCCTTGGGAAAAAGGGGAAGACCACCAATCCAGTTTTGGGGGTGCAAAGAAGATCACTTGTACAAGGATTTCCCACACAGAAAGGATAGGGTGAATATTGTGCACAATGCCCAAGAGGCTACAACAGTCAAAGACATGGGAAGGATTTTTGCAGCCTTAGATGATTGACAAGTAGAATACCAATACAACATGATCGAGGTAGAAGGCATCATTCTATATTAGACTGTCATAGCAAGACATTTACATGTCTTGATTGAGATGGAAAACATAGCACTGTGAAAGGAGTTCCAAGACCCATCTCTATAAGGCATATTTCAGCCTTATAGCTGAAGAGATGTTTCAAGAAAGGGTGTCAATTGTATGCAACCCATGTAAAGGAGCCAAAAAAGACAAAGGGGCCAAGCCTTGAATATTTCTCGATACTACAAGAATTTGAGGATGTATTCCAAGAAATATCAGGGTTGCCACCAAAAAGGGAAATAGATTTTTCTATTGATCTAGTGCCAGGAGCTTCCCCAGTGTCAAAAGCACCTTAGAAAATGAGCACACCAGAGTTAAAATAATTACAAACGCAGTTGGAGGAATTTTTGAAGAAAGGGTACATACGCCCAAGTGTTTCGCCTTGGGGAGCACCAATACTCTTTGTCAAAAAAAAGATGGGACCTTGAGGCTGTGTATTGACTTTCGACAGCTGAATAAGTCTACCATAAAGAACAAGTATCCTCTACCCGAAATCGATGACCTCTTTGATCATCTAAGAGGATAAAAGATATTCTCAAAGATAGACTTGAGATCCATATACCATCATGTAAGAATCAAGGAAGAAGACATCCATAAGACAACCTTTAGAACCAGGTATGGGTACTATGAATTTGTAGTGGTTCCATTTGGTTTGTTGAATGCATCAGTTGTCTTTATGTACTTAATGAATGTCATATTCATAAATTACTTGGATAAGTTTTTCATAGTATTCCTGGATGACATACTTGTCTATTCTAAGTCAGAGGAAGAGCATGAACATCACCTAAGACTGGTATTGCAAGTGCTGAGATAACATCAGTTGTATGCCAAGCTGAGTAAGTGTTCTTTTTATCAAGAACAAATCCATTACTTGGGGCACATTATTTCAAAACATGGTATAGCAGTAGACCCTGAGATTATAGAGGCCATTAGAGGATGGCCAGTGCCCATGAATGTTTCAGAAGTCAGGTATTTTATGGGGTTAGCTGGTTACTACATAAGGTTTATAGCATGGTTCTCTAAGATTGCTCATCCCATCACTTCTTTGCAAAAGAAGGGAATTAAATTTGAATGGACACCTGAGTGTGAAGAAAATTTTAATTCGTTGAAAGAATTACTTACTAGTTCCCCTATTTTGAATATTGTTGACCCAAATGAGAATTTTGTGGTATGCACAGATGCGTGCAAGGAAGGACTTGGTGGAGTCCTCACTCAAAATGGACATGTCATTTGTTATGAGTCCATAAAGCTTAAGGAGCATGAGATGAACTATGCCACGCATGACTTGGAGCTTGCTGCCATTGTTCATGCATTGAAGATGTGGAGGCATTATCTCATGGGAAACAGATTTGAATTAAGAACAAACCATAGTGGTCTGAAGTATCTTTTTGATCAGCCAACTTTGAATGCCAGAAAAATAAGATGGATTGAATTTTTAAGTAAATACGACTTTGATATCAAGCATATCAAAGGAAAATAAAATAAAGTTGTCGATGCACTTAGTAGAAGAGTGCATCTCATGCATGCTACAACTATCAGTATGCATTAGTCGGACTTAAAGAGAAGAATTTTAGATGTTGTTGTTACAAATCAACATTACCTGCAGGTAAAGGAAATCTTATAGCAAGGATATGTACAACATAAGGTGAAAGAGTATGAGATAAAGGAAGATGGATTACTTATGCATAGAAATAGAATTTATGTTCCTAGTTTTGGAGAACTTAGGAATCTGGTATTAAAGGAAATGCATAATGTCCCATACGCTCGACATCCCGGTTACCAGAAAACAATTACAGCAGTAAGAAGCCAATTATTTTGGCCGAGAATGAAAAAGGATGTTGTTGATTACATCACCAGGTGTATGGAATGTCAGAGAGTGAAGGTTGAGAAGAGACACCTAGGGGGTTTGCTACAACCATTATCAATTCCAAAGAATAAATGGGAAGTGATAACCATTGAATTTATAACTAAATTTCCCAGGATAGCAAGGCAACACGATTCAATCATGGTAGTGGTTGATAAATTGACGAAGGATGCTCATTTTTTTCATGTAAAAACAACTCATATAGTAGCTAATATCACAGAAATTTACATGAAGGAAATTTCTAGGTTGCATGGGATACCTAGGACAATTGTCTCAGATAGAGACACAAAATTTACTTCAAATTTATGGAAAGGATTATTCATAGGATTTGGTACAAATATGAACTTTAGCACAACATACCATCCGAAGTCAAATTGGAAGACAGAGAGGATCAACTGAGTAATTGAAGACATGTTAGGAATGTATGTGATGGATAAGCCATCTAAGTGGGAAGAGTACCTGCACTTGGTTGAGTTTTCCTATAATAATGGGTATCAAGCTTCATTGAAGATGAGACCATTTGAAGCCTTGTATGGTAGAAAGTGCAGTACTCTAGTAAGTTGAGACAACCCAACAGATAGAGTGGTAATTGGGCCGAAGTTTCTCAAGGAAATGGAATACCAAATGGTTAAGATTAAGCAGAATTTAAAGGAAGCTCAAGATAGACAGAAGGTTTATGCCAACAAGAATAGGAAAACAAGAGAATTTAAAGTATGAGAGCATGTTTTGTTGAAAGTAAATCCCAAGAAGAGCTCCTTGAAGTTGGGCAATTGTACAAAGCTGGCAGACAGATACTGTGGTCCATTTGAGATATTGGACAAAATAGGGCCAGTTGCATACATTCTTGCATTTCCTGTTTCCATGAAAGTGCATAATGTATTTCATATCTCTTTGCTAAAGAAATATGTACATGATCATAACCATGTTGTTGATTAGTATCTGATTCAGGTAGAGATAGAGGGAGACTTCCAGGTCCAACTGGTGCGAATACTGGACAGAAAAGTCAAAATGATCTGGAATCAAGTTATAGAGCAGGTAAAAGTTCAGTGGACCTTCTATGGTCTTGAAGATTCTACCTAGGAGCATGAAGATGCCATGCAGGTAGAGTACCTGCAAGTTTTTGAATAAATTTTTGGAATTTTGATTATTTTTTTGTATATGCATTGAGGACAGTGCCAAAATAAAGGGGAGGGGATGTAACACCCCGGGTTTTGAGCCCCCATATTAAATAATGTATTGTTACATTGTTGAGACGGCAGAGTGCCCAAACAATTATTAAAAGGCCAGTATGCCTAAGAATTTAATGTTTTGATCATTATTAATGATAAATACATTGTCGACTTCTAGACAGAAAATGACTAGAGTTGTAGGGGACTATGATTCCACAAGAGAGGGGGATGAGGGGCTAAGTGCTTATTTATTTTATGTTACCCATTTTGTGTGTAATGTGGGGGAAATTAGTTACATGAGCTCTTGTGGGAAGACCAAGAGGTTTTTGATCCCCACGAATTACAAAAACCCATCCCTGGTCTGTGGAAGGGGTTGGTTCGTTTGTTCTCCCATTGGAAAATACTCTCATTCACATTCCCCATTCTGGAGCTGTTGTTGGTCACCTCACACATTCATTCACCCGTTTTGTTCATTGTTCATCCTCTTTCATGGAGTCTGCACTCTGCACATCCCCTCATTCACTCATCTTTCCTCACTTTGGTGTCTTGGCTTGGGAAAGGAAGATGAACTGCTGAAGAGTAGACATGATTTTGTTGGATGTAGAGATTGTTTTCCATCCATGATCTGAGGCCTGCATGTATGAGATGATTGGACTGTGACCAAATTTGATCACAACTGTGAGTCTTGAGAGTTCCAACATGGAGATTCTAGACCAGTTGCACTGGAGCCCTGAATGGACAGGGATTTTCTGAGGGACTGCGTGGTAGAGAAGGGTGGAGGTCTATTCTCTTGGGTGGTGTAGGTTGGGTAGAAGAGAGATGGGTACTTGGATTGATGTGAGTGCTGGAGAAGCCTGTGAGAGCTTGAATGCTGACTGGTTTTGGAAGCCAAGTAACACTCTGGAACCTTCCTTGTGGATTCATAGCTCTGGGTCGGGGGTGACATTGTTGTTGAGACTTTGAACAACAATGTCTAAGGTTGGGTGGAACATCCTTGGTTTGCAGCCAGTTGGTGTCTTCTTTTATAAAATATAAGTGCTCTTTGTTATGGTTTCCTTTTCTTGTGCATTTATTTCCATTGTGTATCAATTATTATACCTGAGATTGTACATATAATATGCATTCTTGCTAGTTAACATTGTGCATGGTATATCATGCATGTCTTTTATGTTGTGGTATGAATCTTGATCATTGCATGTATATATTTCATGCTTCTTTATTAATTAAGTGTTATCAGAGTTTCCAAATAGGCTAATATATGCATTCTTAGTGTGGCATCCCTTCCGATGGGAGGTTGGGTATGTTACAGTTTGGTAACATAGAAGAAATGTAGTGGCGTTTCCCTGCCTGTGGGTGGCTCGGGATGTTACAAACCTTGAGATCCAACAGATGATATATTTGCGAGGATGGAAGAGAAAGTCACCGACATATCTTGCAATACTCCCCTCCTCATGTCAGCTCTAACAAGAAAGTTCATACCGATCAGAGAGCTTGGAGGTTCTAACTCTGAGATCAGATCAGAAGGGAAATCAGGAGATAATGAAGACTCAGAAAAGGAGTCGCAGAAAGAACCCGAGAAACAGTATTCGAGTTCTAGTACCATAAACCATTCATAGTATTTATTCAAGATGGAAGCAAAAGTGGACATAAAGTCATACCAAGGTGAGATTGATGCATTAAAAATTAATCATTGATTGCAACAACTAGAATTTTATTTCAGTGTTCACCATACAGATGAAGAATAAAATATATCATTTTCCAGATTGAAGTTAGAGGTCCATGATTTAACGTGGTGGGAAAGCCATATGGAAACACTTAGGCTGGAGGGTGATCCACTAGTAACTAGGTGGGAGGACTTCAAAACCCTCATCAATTCCCAATTCTATCATATCAGGTATGTATAGGACCAATGGATCCAGTGGCACTACTTCAGGTAGAATAAAGGGTAGAGTGTATAGGAGTACACCATCGAGTTCAGAAAGATGGACATCATGCTAGGTATCTCTCCCAAGAGCCCATATGTACTCATCAACTATCTGGGGGGTCTACATAGCCACCGATGAAAGAAAGTGATGTTTTTCAAGCCAAGGATAGTGGATGAGGCATGTGTACAAGAATAGTATCTAGAAAACATAGGCTGCAAGAAAGGGAAGCCGAGCAGTTCCAAGAAACAAGAGCACCTGGAAGCTTCCAAGGAGGGGAAGAAGAAGTAGAAAGGGGGGGAGGATAAGAAGATGAAAACCATTGCACATTAGTGCAAGGATCCCAACAACCATTGCAATATTGATGGCCACACTTAGGAATATTGTTGGAAATTACATCCATGGTTGAACTCAAAGAACCGCAAGAAGGAAGTAAAGAAAAATAATCCTTTAGCCACAAATTCAAGCAATCAAGGAGAAAGAAGCTCCAAAGTGGATAAGAATATTGTATGCACATCAGTGCAGAAGGAGGTGAATATGAGTAGATTCCATCACCGGGAAGAGAAGGATATGGACAAGCTCTTCCACATAAATATCCGGGTCAAGAATACCAGGATAGACATTATGTTCAACTTCGGTTCATAGGATAATCTCATAGCAACAGATCTGGTCGAGAATCTTGGATTGGAGGTTCGCATTTATCCTAGATCCTATCCATTGGCTTGGGTAAACAAGGATGCAAAGATAAAGGTAACAAACCAATGTAGGATTAAATTTGTTGTAAGTATTGATTTTATTGATGAAGTGGAATTGGATGTAGTACCCCTTGACATATGTGGGGTAGTGTTCGGAATCCCCTACATGTATATGAGGGATGAAATCTTCATGCGAAGATCCAACCAATACTAACTGATCAAGGATGGGAAATCCTACATTATCAATGCACATAAAGGCAAGTCAAATATCGCATTGGTAAGTGCCAACTAAGCCAAGAAATTGATTAGTTCTAGTAATAAATATGTTTTACTTTTCTTAAGAGAAAATTAGACTGTAGGTGAGTTGATAAGAGTAAAGGAATCCTTGGAGGGGTGTACTAATTAAGGGCAGAAACATCAATTGGAGGAGTTGCTACAAGCATATAGAGGAGTGTTCCAGGAGGCTAAAGGAATACCACCCAAGAATCAAGAGGGAAGTGGAGCATGAAATAAAATTATTTCCAGACTCCTCTTTGCCAAATATAGGGCTTTATAGAAAGTCTCTTCTAGAAGAAAATTGAGTGAAGAAATAGTTGCAACAATTGTTGGAGAGGGGTGTGATTTGACTAAGCACAACACCTTGTTGGCCACCTATCATAATTTTAACAAAGAAGGACATGAATTGGAAAATGTGTATCGACTACAGAGCATTGAATAAGATTACACTAAAAAATTGGTACCATTTTTCCAGGATCGATAATCTATTAGATTAGTTGCAGCACGCAAAATATTTCACCAAGTTGGATCTCAAATCAGGATACCACCAGGTACATGTCAAGGAAGAAGACAACTGGAATACTTTCTTCAAGACAAGTCAGGTTTGTATGAATGGTTGGTTATGCCATTTGGTTTATGTAATGCACCAACTACATTTATGAGATTGATGAATGATGTATTATTCCCATATCTAGATTCATTTATTATAGTTTATTTGGATGATATACTATTTGATAGTGCTACCTAGGAGGAGAACATCTCACATCTCATGTAGTTATTAGAGTCTTTGAAGAAGCACCAGTTGATGGCTAACCTCAAGAAATGTGAGTTTTCCTAGAAGTATTTGGTGTATTTGGGGTCTGTGATCAGTGGAGGGGAGCTCAAGATAGATCCCACAAAGATGGAGGCCATCATATAATGGCTAGTTCCTACAAATGTCACTGAAGTTAGGAGTTTTATTGGGATAACACGGTACTTTCAAAAGTTCATAGCTTCATTTTCAGCGGTAGCTACATTACTTCATGCCATAACAACTAGTGGTAAGAGTTTCCAGTGGGGAAATCGACAGAAGGATTTTGATGAGCAAAAAGAAATATTAGTGAAGCACCAGTTCTTGCATTACCAAACTTGAAAAATCCTTTTTAAGTGGAGACAGATGCAAGTGTATATGCCATGGGAGAAATCTTGATGCAAGGAGGGAGGAATGTATGCTATCATGTATGCTATCATTATGAAATATTTCATGGGGCAGTTCTCAACTACCCTACCTATGATAATGAACTCTATGCCCTAGTTCAAGCTGTCAATAAGTGGAAGTGTTATCTAATGGGTAAGGAGACCATCATCCACACAAATCACCAACCCATCACCAACCACTATAGTATTTTCAAGTCCAAACTAAGCTACAACAAACCATGCATTACAAGTGGATGGGGTTTGTTGGTCACTATAATTGCTTAATTGATTTCAAACAACCAAGTGAAACATAAATTATCAACCCAGGGAAGTCTTTTATTTCAAAGATAACCATGCACTATATATGCTCAATTCCAAAAGCAGCTTAGTGTTGTAGTAAAGAAACTTATACTAATCTCACTTGCTCAAATAAACTG
>JASDQU010306659.1:110913-131475 GCA_032191745.1 Picea mariana
CTCCTCATCCTTTTTCACTGGATTAGGCTCATGATACTTCCCAGTGGTCTTCCTCAAAATTTACATACCTTCTTACTAATTTCTTCCTCTGCTTTGGAATATAAACCCTGTAAGAATTTGAATTCTTACTATAACCCACAAAAAAACTCTTCTCGTTGGATGAATCCAACTTGGTCCTCTTCTCTACTAGTACATCGATATAAACTAGACAACCAAATATGAGGAATTGTGTTACAAAATATTTCCCCTGTGGACATGTGAAATCTCCCTTGGATATCTAGACCCCTATTGTCCAAGAAAGAAAACAAAAAACAAATGGACACTAACATACCTTTAGATATATTGTTTATGTCTATAGACAAAGAAGATATAAGAAAGAAGTGTGACTTACTCCTTTTCGATTATTGTCCTGGATGATATTCAATCTTTGGTCTTGTTGTCCAAGCTTCTATCACGATGAAGAAAATATGCAAGGAAAAAAACAACACTTTCTAATCCTACAATATACCATTAGACAAGAGAAGATCTATCTATATATACATACATGTATAAACAATAATATGAATTTGATATGCCAAGTTATATTAATGGAGAAACATGGTGAAGTACTTACAAACCACCGTAGACGTTGCAACAACTCCTCCAACCTCTCTAGTCCAGCCCTTGTCTAAATGTCTTAAGATCAAAATGATGATGATTTGATGGATTCCTTCCTCCAATATCAAATTTTTGACACTCTGAAATCCTTTCTCCCCTTTCACCTTGGCATGCACTCTGTTACACCTCAAAATTACTCACTTTGATAGTGTCACAAGTGTCGTCATCATGAGTGTTGTAAGTGTCGCATCTTGTCTGCATGTGTCGTATCTTGACTACAAGTGTTGCAAGTGTCACAAACATCATACTGCCATCTTGCATATGTCGTGCCTCTAACGACATAATAAATACACTTAAGACACCTCAAAGGTTAGTTTGGAAGAAGAGAAATCACTTGACAAGAAGTACAAGTCTTTTTTCATTGAAAAAACCACTAAAAAATGAATTTTGGAGAGGAGCGCTCCCCTACCCACTGTCAGGGAGTGCTGGCACTCCCTGAGCCTCTTTGGGGGAGTGCTTGAGTGCCTTGTGCACCCTTTTGCGGGAGCACTACCCTTTTCTGAGAAAATTTTGGGTTTGTTGAGGCAAATCAGGGAAGAATCCCTCAATTCGTGAAGGTATTTGGATTCAAATAGATGGTCAAGGCATGATCTTAGGGGAGATCCTCAACTGAAGGAGAGGAATCCTAAACTCATCCCAAAGATCTATCAAGTGGTTGGAACTCTCCAAGGTTATATAAGGAGGCCTTCTCATGGTGAAAGGCACAATGGAGATTGAGAATTACATCAAACTTATGGTCTCATGAGTGAGATGTCATCAAAGAAATCAATGGAGATTATTTGAGCAAAGGGGTTGGACAAGGAGAACTGGAAGAAGCTGCTACACCTTCATTCAAAGGATTGTAAGTACTTTTACTTGTTCTCATTAATAATCAATGCTTGGCCTGTTTCTTTCAAACTTATGCTTGTTCCATATGAGTTTGTCTGTAGTAGATGGATCTATGTTTGAGCTAATATCAATAGAGTAGGAAGTATTTTGTACCTTTGTTTGTCCTACATGACCTATTAGGGAGCTCATGATTGAAGCTCAACTAGGACTTTGCAAGGACAAACGTCGCTAATAAGGTACATATATTTCTCCTTCTCTTTCATTTCTAAGTTTGAATAGATCTAAAAGGAAGTCAGTGTCCATGTTAAGCACTTTTTTGTCTTGGCCTTAGGAGTCTAGAGACCAAGAGGGTATCCACTTGTCCGCAGGGGGATTCACCTACAACAGAAATTGGTGACTCCACTGGGGATGAAATCCTGATTTTTGTTTCCATTCCTAGATCTTGTTTTGGCCCTTTTCCCACTGATTTGATCTTCTCCATATTGTCATGTTGATTCTTAGATTTGTTTGGTTGTCTCTTTATGTCATCATGATCACCCCGATTGACTGAATTTTCTTGAATCTTTGAGTTTTTGGGAAATTTTCTGAGATTTTGTAGTAGAGCACTCCCCTGTCCTTGTTAGCAGAGCAAAAACACTCCCTGGTGGTCTTACACAGAGTGTTGGAACGCTCTGGTACCCTTTACACCAGAGCGCTATCCCATTTTTAGTGAAAAATAATCTAGTTTTTCAATTTCTGGGTTCAGTTTTTGCCTTTTGCATGTGCTCAGGGTATGATACTCTCAGTCCATCTTGGTATTGGCCTTCAATACCCTATTTTCTAAGGATTCATCCTCTTTTGTTTGGATTTTTTGACATTTTTCCTTACTTTGCAATAACTCTTTGTCCTTCACGATTTGGAGTCAATTTGCCGTTTTCTTCTTGTTTATCTGAGTGAGTGAAAACTTTGTAAGGAGTTTCAAAGGTCCACTGTACTTTTCTTTTTGATCTTTGAGTCATATTTTCCAAGATCTTTCTCCTTCCTTTTGAGTTTTTGGCTTTATGTTTCTTGTTTGATCATAACAAGGGTGTCTTTTGGTTTATGTGAAGTTTTCTTCTAGATTGCTTAAATCTCACAACTCTTGAAGTCCGATTAACATAGGAAGCTTTACATCTACTCGTTATCAGTCACATATAAACATTTTAGAATTGCATTGGGTTCCTTATTGGGGACTATTGCATGAGGTCATTGCATCTTAGTGTTTGACAGTGAAAAGGAAAATCCTTCTCCTTCCCTTAATTAGACATTCATTGAAAGAAAATTTTGCTTATCATTTCTTATGCATGTTTTGGGAACTGAGTCATAATATCATTAGTCTTAACTCTCATAAAAATTTGAGTAAACAACAACCACTAAAATCAACGCTTAACTAAAATTTATCAGACTTTTTACGTCTTTGTTAGAAAACCTACATTAGTTTAAGGTGTAGGGCTTTGGAATAGGTTGAAAGGATAACTTTCCAAAGCTATCAAACAAACTTAGCATCTTGGGATAGGGAGAGAAAATCCAATTGTCGTATAGGCTTTCTGGGATCCCCCTCTCACATAGGGGTTACGCATGAGGTCGCATTCGGGTGAGTTACGGAGATTATCCCTCCGTAGTTCAACTGTTTGTAGTAGTCGGATCGTATATTGGGGGTCACTTGAAGGTATACCCACGATTATGTGTGGGAGCCTCTCGAGTTGATTTCGGACTTGTTATCCTTCCCATATGTTCTAACTGGACTTTTCACTGTACCCGCCCAGGGGCTAACTGGGAGTTGGTGACCTTAGTAGCTATAATATTTAGGGTCTCACACAAGGTGACGGTGAAGGGAAGTCTCACTGTACCTGGAACAGACATTGGTCAAACTCACTCGGGCTCCTTGGAGGGTAAATCCAAAATTACTGTGTGGAAGCTTGCACCAAGGCATAAGTCTGTTAAGAAGGTCGCCAACGTAAATGATCCACCCACTCTATCCCCACCTCTTCCCATTTTGATCTTGTGACATTGGATTTCATCACCAACTAGTGGTTTCATTGTGGGAAGGTTTGTTTGATTGTTTGCTTCTCAGATTCATAGCGTGTGTTGGTTGTGTTACTTAGTGAAACTTAGGTCAAGTCAGTGTTAATGGCATCCAATCTTGAGAGTACCAATGGAGGGACCCCTTCTCTTGGGGAACCTTATACCTTTCCTTCTTTTGGAAACTTTGGTCCTCTGTACATTGCCACACCGAGTCTTCCGGGACTCACCATCGGATTACCGGTTTGGTTGTTCCCCACTTCGGTGATCTTGAATCCTCCTAATGTTTTAACTGCACCTCATACTTTAGATGTCAGTACACCACCCACACATCAACCTTACATCAACTTTTTGCCTTCTTCTCCCATTAAGTCTCCTTCCCTTTCTCCTTCTTCATCTAGTGAAATCTCTAAAGCAAGTAGTCAGGTTGATCAGAAGAAGAAGAAATGAAAAGAGAAGAAGAAGAAGAGCCCGAAAAGGACCAAGGCTCCAACAACATCAGATGTTGAATCCCAACAACCAACTACTATTAATATTACTGGGAGTTTTGATGAGGTCAACAAGATTAAAATGAAGAATCCAAAACCCAAATTCCCTTGCAGTCTTTGTAAGGGTGACCACTTTCTGAGGGATTGCCTTGGTATTCCCAAGGTATTATAAGTGTGGTCCTCCACGTCATCAGCCTCTACCAGTCATGCCAATGATACCCCGTCAACTAGTGACATTAAGGTTGGTAAGAAGAAGACAAATGTCAAATTCCCTTGCATGTTATGCAAAGGTGATCATTATTCTCACCTTTGTCCTCGTATGGACGAGGCTTATTCTCTTTTGGAAAAACTTCCACTTCCAAAAGGTTATCATAAGCTTTCTCCCAACCCATTGTTAGTTGATGGAATGATCAATTTGGTTCCATCCCCAGTCAATCCAGTTGATCAGGTGGTCAATCTAGTTTCATCCTCGGTTGAACCACTCACCAAAGTAGCTGATCCGGTTCCATCATCGATCAACCCTACTCTTCGTCAAAAGAGTGTAACCCAAGTAGTCGATATTTTTCATCCTCGGTCGACCCCACTCTCCCATTAGAGAGTGACACCAAAGCGGTCGATTCGTTTCCACTCATTGACCCCATTCTCCCCTTGGATAATGAAACCCAAGTGGTCGATCCGGTTCTATCATCGGTTGATCCCACTCCTCCTTTGACAAGTGCCAAAGTGGCTGATCCAATCCATTCCTCAGTCAGTCCCACTCTTCCTCTGAAAAGTGCTTGTGTGGTCAATTCGATCCCATCATTGGTCAATCCTACTCTCCCTCTAGATAGTAAACCTGATACTGCCCACATTTTTCTTGTTGATACAAAATCTACCATGCTGGGGGGCATTCCTCATTCTCTCATGAAACCCCCTCTAAGTAATGAGGCCATCCTTTTTGATTGGGGTGCGCTAACAGGACCTCATATTCCCTCTCACATTCCTTCCAGATTGCAGTACAGGTTTGTGGTTGGGACGTTCCTCAAACACTCATAGATGAAGGTGCATCTGTTAGTATTTTTTTCTTTGTTGCTTGGTACAGTTTGGGTTGTCCTCAACTTGTGCTAGTTACACAGAATCTGTTAGCTTTTAACAGAAGAATTAGTCAACCTTTAGGGACCCTTCCTCAGTTTTCAGTAACTTTGGGAGGGAAACCTGTCTTTATTGATGTCATGGTAGTTCGAGACCCCTTGGATTTTTCTTTACTCCTTGGGCGGGATTATGTCTATGCCATGAAAGCTATTGTGTCCACTCTTTTTCATGTGATATCTTTTCCACACGATGAAAGAATGGTGACTATTAATCAAATTTCTTTCATCGATCCTGACTGAATTACCTCCCTGAATGGTTCTTATATGATGATAGTATCGCCCCCACTGCATGTCAATTATGTGGCGTTATCTCCCATGAATTCAAATTCAGACGATTTGGATCCGGTAGTTGACATGGTGATTTCTTTGGTAGGGCTATTGGAGCCTGATCTCCTTACCCCTGTCGTGGCCCTCGACATGTGTTCCTTCCAGAGTGATTTTCTTCCATCCAGTGAAGATCTCTTGGAATCCATGACCGAGTTTTGTCCCTTGACATGGTGTCTTTCCAGAGAGTTTTTCTCTTGGAAGCCATGATCAAGAAGAGTCCATGAGCATATTTTCTCTTCTCTATGGAAATCTCATTAAAAAATGAAATAGAGGTTACGAGCACAATTTTTATTCTCTATGGAAAGATCGTTAAAAAATGAAATAGAGGTCATGAGCATAGTTTCTCTTCTCTGTAGAAAGCTCGTTAAAAAATGAAACATAAGATTTGAGCATATTTTTCCTCTCTGTAGCAAGCTCGTTAAAAAATGAAACAACAATCTAGGGATTGAACCTGGAACCCTGAGCATAGTTCTTTTTCTATGTCAAGCTCATTAAAAAATGAAACAATCACCTCTCTGGAACCTTCTTTTCATCCACTCTTATCCTTTTTCTCCATCTAGTAGAGAAATTGGTGACAACCTTAAAGTCAGTGAATGAATTGAATCTTGGAGGGCATGTCTCCAGCCTTTGATGATCATTCTGGAGTTAAATCACCAGCTTTCAAGATGGGGGCATACCGAGCTTAGTATTTGTTCTTTCTAGTGCTCATAAATACATGAGAATGCAACCGGGTAAACTCTTATCTCTTTTTTGGACCCGCATGGATATATGAGAAAGGAACCCCCTGGAGTCATCTTTCAGCTCTTTTCAGACTCTCTGAACATGAAACGATTGTTGAGTGATCTTGCTTCCTTTCCCACTCATTAAAAGGTTTGAAAGGGCATCTTTCGAGTGATAATTTATCTCTTTTTCAGCCTCGTAAGACTAACATTATGAAAAAGGACAACATTGGATTCGTCTTTAAGTTGTTTTCAGACTCTCTAAATATGAAAAACCATCGTGTTTACCTTCTCTGGACTCGTTAAACAATCATACATTGAAGGGACCATGTAGGATTGAATCCTTACTTCTTCCAGTTAGCTAAACAAAGGAAGAGGGACTTACCGAAGGTGAGTCATATTGAGCATGTGTTACCCTCCTCGAGCTTGTTAAATTAAAAAGAGGTACTCGTCTATCTGGATGGGGGAAAAATTGAAAGAAGCAAGCCAAGCAGTTTTTTGAGAACACTACCAGTAACTCTTACGGTCACCCTTGAACATGACACTTTGTCTTTGCACGCATTTTAATCTACTGAACCTATGCATTGAGTGAATCCTCTGAGTTTATTTTACTCCTTTGGGCCACCTAACGAAAGTCAAAGAATCCACTGCATCATCAAAGTTTTGGTCCATGTCAAGTTTTTGTTGTTGTGCCTCAATGTTCAAGGGAAGTATCTGCCTCGAGAGTCAACCATCACAAATATCCTGTTTCAATACTCGTGTCAGTCTGTGTTCATTTGATCCACCTGTTGTTCCTAAGTTTATACTTTAAGGCTCTAAAGTATATTGTCAAGGCATCTGAAAAGACAGAGGAAGTTGAGGATAGAAAAATCAATGATAAAAGGTGAAAACTATAGTTGGTTTCTCAACAGTATCTGTTGAAATTCCCAGTTTTCCTAAATATTGATATCTCTCTCAATTGTTGCCCATGAATATTCTAACTCAACCCGGTTATTTGTTGTTTGTAAGATAGTGTTAAATAAATTTAGAGCAATGCTAGTTTGATTTGAAAGATCGGGTTCGATGTTAGGATGCCTTGAAAATGGTACTGCCATGAAGGATATAAGTAAAGGAGATACAATTCTGTGTTTTCTTTTTAGGCTTCGTTATCTCTATTTCACAATGTAAAGATAAAGATTTTAAAACACGAATTAATAGGATGACTAAATTAAAGGTCATTTCTTGTATCTGAGTTAAATTTAAAGGAAAGGAAACATGCATGATTTGAGGAAAAACGTAAAGCTATTAACAAGGTGAGGCATCAATTTAAGAGGAATCTCAGGTTGTAACAGAAGACTATGAAACAAGAAAAACATTAATGAAGCATATGATACTGAAATCTAAACATTTACAGGTCTTGTATTTGTTGATAACTGATATAGAGGAAAAAATGAAAATGATTTAAATAACAAGAATAATAATTTCCACAGTAGAGGTAATACTAAATTGTAGCCAAGAATTCATCAATTAGACATATGAAAGAAAGATGAAAAGACAATCTGGAATCTTTAATATGCATTTCTATTAATTCAGAGTCTCTTGAAAATTACTCATAATTAACACAATAACTCATAATTAACACAATCTGGAATCTTTAATCTGCATTTCTATTAATTCAGAGTCTCTTGAAAATTACTTCATCACAATGCCTTTTTAGATAATAAAAAAATCCCTATTTTAGTCTTCGCTCCTTGTATTTATACAAGGTCATCAATACTTGATGGTTAGCAATCTTCTACTTTTTAGGAGAAAAATAGTTACAAAAATGCAACCTTAACCGTTGCATGATTAACTTTTGTTTTTCTATCATTTCAATAGTATAATATTCCAAATGATACTTCACTATTTAGTTGAAGTCTATCCCTCCTTTGATGTTATACATTCAATACATTTCTCTAGAAAATAAACAAAATTTCTAGGAGGTGTCGGAAGATCCTTAGCTTCAAACAGATAAAACTTTCTTTGGACCTTTGGAAAATGGTCTTCAAAACCTTTATCGAAAAACTTGATCATTTGAAACTTTAAATTGGGTTGTACTAGCCATATGTCTACTAGGTTGGCATCGATTTCCTTCAACTGTGAAATTTCTGCCTGAATCTCCTTCACGCTCTCTTTGTAGTTCAACTGTTGTTTCACAATGTTTATCTACCCCAGTGGCTTAGAGCAATCATTTCTTTCAATACCTAACACTTACTTATCCAAAGAATCAAAGATTCCCTCACAATCATCTTTGATTTATTTGACTATCTTCTTTTTTTCAGATATGTCTGTTTCCCATACCTTGAGCATGATGTCTCCTCTTATCTGTTCTGTGACAGAAAGCTTTAGATTTATCTACATCTATCTATTTCCTAAACATGCAACTACTTTCTGGAAGGTATTCCTTGCTTCTTTAACCTCCTTTTCCATTAAAATAATATTATCAAGGGATTTTCTTACCTCTTGAAAGTAATTCTGGATGATCTCTATTTTGGAGATCACTAACATATATGGCTCCCATCTGTGGGAGTCCAAAGGCGGACTGCAAAGGGGTTAAGGAAGCTATGGGGCTTCCTAGCTCTGTAGATCTTGTTTCTCCTATGGCCTTAGGTATATTGACATCAATAGTAGGCGATGAAGGGGGAGTGAACTTACTGGACTCAGGAGGTGTCCCAGACCTCCTCTCTGTTTCCGTCTCTAGATTTTCTGTTTGTAAGGCCTCTTCATTTTGTGAAGACCTTTCAGTCTCCTGTGGAATTTCTTTGAGATTGACTTTATCCTGTGCTTCATGTCCGAAGCCTAGAGGAGTATCTTCTTGTTCCTGAGGAAGGGTGATTGCTTCTCCTTGCAGTACTTTGGGCAGGCCACTCCGTCTATGCTTATGGAAGGTCTAAAAACTATCTTGCAAGTTGGACAACAATGTCTATACCCTCTCTAACACCTCCTCATAAGTCTTAGTCCCTTTGAACATGTCATCACAAGGGGAATTCTCATGTTCATAAGAGTTCATATTACAGTGGGCCATGTGTTTTCCCACTAACTGGTAAGGGTCATGCTTCCTGTGTTCGAGGTCTACCAATTTGACCTCCTCTAGTGCTGCTGCTTCAACTTTGGAATGACCGAAGTTGAGTAGTGAAAATTTTCCAATCTGAATGGGAAAAACCGACCAAGATTTCTTTTGAGTCGTCTTTAATTCTATCCCAGTTCCACCTGTTAGTATTTGATGAGCTACCTCCCTGCACACCAGTCTACCAGGGAGGAAATTTGGGAGTGCATGTAGAGGGATTGAACATCCGAAAACTATAATGTAGGAGAAATTATCCTTTATAAACCAATCAGCAACTGCCCAGAGGCTTCCTATGACCAACTCTGAAATGCGGGGAGGTGCACAGCCGTACAACATCTGATGTAGTGGTATCACCATGAAATGAAATATTTCATAGAATGAGTCCTTGGTGTTTTCTTCCCAAAGTTTAGAATGATATTCATGAATAGGTTCTGGGTAAGTCGGATTCCAACTCCAATTCATTAAAGGGAAAGGAGTTGTGAAGCATATAACATCCATGATGTATGTAGACATATAAAAGGCTATTGGTCGGCCTTTGGATATTGCAATCTGATATTCCACAACCTCTTTCACTATGTTATTGGATAAAATCTTATCCCAATTGAAGATGTAACCTTCTACTACCTCATGAAAAACATGGATGATTTTAAGGATGGAAGTTTATTTTTAAATGTAGAAACCTTGGTGAATATTACTTATCCTTCATGTGCCAACTATAAATGTTTGGCGATATTTTTGTAAAAATATTCAAATTTCTAAGGATTTTATATAGTTTTTATAAAATTTTGGTGATTTTTAAGTTAAAATCATTTTATCCTATAGAATTTGGGTGAATCATTTTTAAAATAGCGAATCTTGGTTTTGGAAAAACCATGGAAAATTAGCTCATGAGCGAAATTTATCCCCTAAAATCATCCATGGTGAAAAAGAGGTACCCATTCTGCAGGGAAATGGGTAGGACTTTTCTTCCCGAAAAGTCTACATAACATCATCGCCAGATAGACCATATACTCATTTAATGAGGCTATGGTGTAAATACCATGGGTGTCAGCCTTGAATTTTGCTTCGTGTCTCCACCAGTCTTTGATTATGCCAGGATACATTTGGTCTGACTCAAAACATTCTTTCTTTCGAAAATCACTCAGGAAATCTTTATTATAAATATACTTGGGACTGGGAGACAATTTATACATTACTTCTATATGCTACGGTCTGAAAGAGCCAATGACGACCCCTCGGCTGTCCAATGCTTCACGTCTGCATGCATGTTCTCTCTAAGGCCCAACTGATCATGTTGTTATAAGTCATGAGTTGCATCCATGTAGCTACTTTGTGAAGCTCATACTCCGCTGTCTTGGAGTTTGTTGTCGACAACATGAGGGAAATTCTTAATTTCATAATCCAGAATTTTGAAAATCTGCCTCCAGGATTTGATGGTATTGATGGCATGTGGTATTGTATCAGATATAATGTCTTCGTCTGGATGTGAGCTTTCTGCAACTTCTTTGCTTTTCTTGGGTGCCTTCTTAGGTGCCATGATGTTTGCACTGGACTAGAAACCTATTTACAAAGAAAATGTGTATAAAACTGGATAAATGCGATTTGCTACAGATGTAAAGGATAAGAATGAAGTTCGAAACACAAGACCTTTATTAACCCTTAATTTATGTTATGACGAGTGTACTGATACAAGAAATGAAAAATTAATTCTTTAATGGAAAGATATGCGTGGAGATACGCTTTTGCGTCAAAAAATATCTTCATTTATCCATTATTAATACTGCTGTATATCGACGATTTCAAAACTGGAATTTCAAAAATCACTGCCTTCCTCAATTCTCGATATGCGAAAATCATCTTAGTTATCACTAATCATGTTTTGAAAACAATTTAACCTTAATCTTAGACTTCGTTTAAAGAAAACATGATTTCACATTTCGAAACTTTGGGGATCTTGTTTTCAGGAGATATGTCATAAGAAAACCCTGGATCGCAAAATTGCGATGGGATTAGTGAGGCGCTAATCATTCGTATTAAAGCTTTAATTAATCAAGATTAGTGAATAATTGTTTTTTACTTTTACTTTTCGAAAAATCGAGGATCGGGAGTTCAAAGGTTGAGATTTCAAAAATGCTTTAGTAGAAAGAAACCCGAATCGCGAAATACTAAGGGAAAGATGATTGCGTTTAGGAGTTTAATTCATTACGGATTCAAGAGTACTTTGTGGAAAGAGACGAAAAATGTAACATTTGTTTCTTCCCCCCCTTTATTTTTAATTTTTTAATATGTCAAATGGTTTTGAGATTTTGACACTGGGAAAATGGGATGGTTGAAGATCAGACCTCGAGAAAAACCAAATTTTGAAACCCGAAAAGGAAAGAAAGACTCTGCCTCCCTTTTTTTTTTTGGACTAAGGGCGGCTCCATGAGTTAGGAAAATATGAAGCTTCAGTTTTAAAGGGTAGAAAAAATTAAACTTCGTGTCAACATTAGGCTCCATCTAGGGATCTCGTCGCCTTGTGGGACAAGAAGAACATGTATACCAAGTGCCTTCATTGGGTAATGGAGTCAATGATTTGGGTTTGTGAGACAGATTAGGAGAAAAACTGAACAAGATTAGGGTCTCAACTTTAACCTTGAAAACTCTTCAAAAACAAAAAAATTGACTATCTCGAGCCGAGTTTTCAATAAATTTCTTCTCCTTAAACTAAACTCAAATCTATGTAAGATAATCAAAACCGAATCAACCATCCTATCAGGTTTCATGTGATTCTGCTTGCATCAAGGTAAGTATTTGCGTTGTGTCCGGTAAGGAGATCCCAGAAACCTATGATGAAAATCCATCCGAAAAGAAGAGAAATTACTAGAGCATTTTGTAAGTCATGTATAACAACTTTTATCAGATATGAGGATATTGCTTCACTGCCAGCGACCCTATTTAGTACCCCGGTGAAGTTATCTGACTTCCCACATTGAATTTCCTTTCACCACTTCATTGTTTCCAAGCATTTAAATGCTGAGATGAGGGCAATCAATATAATGGATTTTGTTTCTTCATCTCTTTGAACTATATGGGGGCAATGAATATAATGAATTTCCTTTCACCATTTGTCTATATTCATTTTTTTTTTCTTTTGAAGTGGGGGAAATCAATGAGTATACAATACACTCGGGAAGATATTTGTTTGAAAATACCCCCTTTTTTTCAACGACAAAGCCTTTCAACTCATTTAAATAGCTCTGGGTTAATCTTCTCACTTGCCTTCAAAAATCACGAGCTTCAGGGAAATTCTTAAGGGAAACCTTTTGACATCTAGCCTAGGGAACTTCCTTGACAAAAACCGATCAATTATTCTTGTTAGGATAACTAATAAGGTTAGGATTAACCTATACATATTTCTGATCCAACTAAAGTCAAAGAACTAAAAACACAACATGCTCTCTTTTCTTGAAAGTTTTTTCGAGAGTTTTCACGACCAAAGCGAGACCCCTCCGTTGTCAGGAAACTTTATGATTAGACATCCATGATCAGGCAGGAAAAAGGATTTTTACTGTAGTCAAGGGGAGGGTAAGGGGGTTTTAGAGAAACTGCTGTACATATGACTGTTCTTAGAGACTTTTTTAATTAGCTTTTATAACCTTTTCTTAAGTCCCCTTTTTTATTACTTCAAGAACTTCTTTGATTGAGTTTTTTTTTTTTTTTGACAAAAATGAATCGATGGTTTATTTATTCGTATTTCTTAGGACTTTTATCTCAAATTTTTCAAATGGGATTTCATACCTTTATTATCTCCTATATTTCCAGCCCAAAGATTACTCGTTCATTACCTTTTTCATTGTGAGATACTTGATAGGAATACCTGTGCATGTCACCTTTTAGTACTTCAAGTCCACTGTTTCGTGAGAAATTTTCCCTGCGAATAACATAACATTATAATCATTAGGAAACGTCATGAAAGAAACTTCTATTTATTTTATATATATATATATATATATTTATTTTATTTTATTTTATTTTTTTTTCTTTTTTTATAGAACCTATACAAAAAGCATGAAAACAAACCGGTATGTACAATGAGGATTTAGAAACACATTAATGCATGAAGTGTTTAAGATGCCACCCATTTACAGGGGCATTGAGAATGTCTCCATCCAGGTTTTCTAATAACCAAACATTTTTTCCTTCAAAGGCCGAAATCCTGTATGGGCCAGACCAGATCGGATCGAATTTGCCATGTTTTTCAATGTCTTCTTTCCTGGCTTCCCATTTTAGGACCAAGTCGCCAGGGAGGAATTCTGTATATTTAACTTTCTGATCGAATAAGGCCTTCATTTTATCCTGATATCTTTGCAACCTTTCATTTACTTCAGCATTATTTTGCTGAACTTTGACCAGCTGGTTTATCCTTCTGGTAACGTCATTGGGTTCTTCATTTGAATCCTTCCAGAGTTTCATTATTGACAGAGAAAGGTTTATTGGTAAAATGACATTAGTGCCATATACCAGCTAGAAAGGAGAAATCCCAATTGATCTTTTAGTACTTATTCTGTTGGCCCATAGAGCATATTTTAAATGGATATGCCACGCTTTCTTGTTTTCAGTCAAAACCTTTTTTATCACGGTAATCCAGATTTTGTTGGATGATTCAACCATACCATTACCTTGTGGATAGTAAGTTGTGGAGTGTCCTAGTATGATGTTATATTTTTGGAAAATTTTTATCATGGCCATTGACTTAAATGCTTTCATGTTATCAGTGACTATCTTTCGAGGACAACCAAACCTGGATAAAATATTATCTTCCAAAAAACTGATTACTACCGAATCAGTTGCATTTCTTGTGGAGATAGCTTCCACCCATTTAGTGAAATAATCAGTAGTAGTTAGGATCCATTTTTGCTGCACACTGGAGTGTGGATGGATTTGTCCAATGAAATCACGTCCCCATTGCTAAAATGGGGCTTCAGTTTTAACTAGAATTAGGGGCAAAGCTGGGACCTTCTGTTTTCCTATGAACCACTGACAAGGGACACAGTTTCGAACTCTAGTGTTCACTTCTGTGAACAATTTGGGCTATTAGTATCCGAATCTTAAGATTTTATAAGTTGTTGCTCGCTACACATGATGCCCTCCACACACTCCGACATGGAATTCATCCATAACCCCTTCAGTTTCAGTTTCGACTAAACACCTCAGTAGGAAACCCAAGGGGTATTTCCGATACAATTTAACATCTATGATACAATATTTTATAGCATGTAACTTTAGCGTCCTAGATTTAGACGGGGTTAAATCACTAGGACAATGAAGCATAAGTAGGTAATGGATGATATCGTGATACCAGGCCGAAGTAGAAAACTTGTCTTCAATTTCGGTTGTAGGTGCAGTGACATCAAGCTCGTCTATTTCCATAAATCCCTCATTCTCTTGCAGCAGATTTATCCCAAGTGCTTTTAAATTCGATTCGGAAAGCAATTTGGCCAAACCCCAACCTTTGATAATTTTAGTTGGTTTGACTTCTAGGTCAAACTCCTGGATCTTAGCTAACCAAATGCCTCTTCTTCCATTGTTGTCTGGTTGCACCAAGATATCTTTAACAGAGCTAGAGGGTACATAAGCAATGATCTTTGAGTGCAACATGTAAGTTCTGAAAGCCTTGAGAGATTTCACCATTGCATAGGCCTATTTCTCCAATATATCATATTTCAACTCAACGTCTATGAGAATTTTGCTAAAAAACGCAATAGGCCGCTCAAAACTATCCTCGTTTTTCTGTAACAATACAGCTACAATAGTATGTTCTGAAGCAAAAGAAAAAATCAAAAACTCTTCTGTGTAATCTGGACTTTCCAAGACTAGTGCTTCAATTATTACTTTCTTGATGCATTGAAATGACGCTTTGTCTTCGCTGGTCCATCTCACCTCACTGTCCTTTTTGAGCATATCTATTATCAATTTTACAATTTCAGCAAAGTTAGGGATGAATCTCCTCAAGAAATTTATTTTTCCTAAAAAAGACTGATTTTCTTTTACATTTCTAGGAAAATTTATAGTATCTATTGCCTCAACCCTTTTTGGATCGATTTTTATTCCATCTTTAGACATGATATGGCCCAAGAGTTTACCTTCTTGCATTGCAAAATGAGATTTCTTGGGATTGAGTGACAAACCAAATTTTCAGCATTTCTCAAAGGTTTGTTTAAGGTGCATTAGATGTTCTGCATCAGATCTGGAGAACACAGGTCATCAAGATAGATAACAATGAGCTTATCTCTTTCACCCACGAAAGCGATATCCATGGTTCACTGAAAATTTTCCCTTGCATTCATTAAACCAAAAGGCATTTTATCATACATAAAAGTACCCAAGGGGTAGTGAAAGCAGTTTTTTCTTTATTGTCCTAATGCACTGCGATTTGATTGTAACCTGAAAAACCATCAATCATAGACATTCTGTCTAATTTTTCTAAAACTTGATCCATCTTAGGTAATGAGTAATTGTCTTTGAGTGATGATCGATTCAGGTTTCTGAAATCGACACACAGTCTGATCTCGCCATTTTTCTTTCTCACTGGGACTAAATTAGCTACCCACTCAGAGTATCTCAGTGGAACTATGATTTTAGCATCCAAGAGTTTTTTGACTTCTCTTTCTATCACCAATAATAGGATAGGGTTAATCTGCTTGAGTTTCTACGTAAAAGGTTTAACGCCTGGTTTCAGTAGAATTTTATGTTCCATGATAGTCATATCATAATTTCTCAACTCGTCATAAGACCAGGAAAAAAAATCTTTGTATTTTTTAAGAAACTCAACATATTTACATTTGATTTCGGGAGATAGGTACCTGGATACTTTCACTAATCTAGGACTCTCTTCGGTACCTATATTGCAATCTTCGACCTCTTCCGACGTAGGCTATAAGGTAGTCTTCAAAGGGATGTCATCATGATTAAAGATCCTTTCTAAGGAATCAGGCCCTTGGGTATCTGATTATTTTTTAAAACAAGCATACGGTGATTAGCGATTTTATCCTAGAACTCTTGGGCGTCTTCCCCTTCCTGCATGATCCAAATAGGATCACTTTGGTTCTCTTGGTCAGCATGCGTTTCGACGAACTCGTCTACTGTTTCTAAACATTTTTGGAGTTGTTCATCATCCTCAGAGACTTGCCAATGTTGTATGTTATTGGGTATGGAAGGCCTATGTCTCATTTGTAAATGATATTTTAGTTTGAAAGCAGTGGGAGGTGCGAAATTCAAAGCTGCTTTGGCTAAACCATCTGCCTGTTGATTTTTTGTTCTCGGAATAAAGTGAATATTAACAGAGGAGAAAAAAATTTTGATTAGGTCCCAAACACAATTTTGATATGACTTAACCTAGGATGTTTGGCCTGGTACTGGCGATTAACCTATTTCACGATCAACTCTGCATCACCAAAAACTTCCAAGTTTTTAATTTTCATTCTCCTAGCGGCCTCTAACCCTAACACTAGAGATTCGTACTCACATATGTTATTAGGGTGGTCAATGTTCCACTATAGCCTATAAGAGAAAGGGATAATGAATTGGTTATCAGGTGCCACAAAAATTACTCCAACCGCAACTCTAAGATAAGATGAGGCACCGTAAAAAAACATTTTCCAAACACCAGTGCTATATACATCTTGTTCTATTTGTTCTTTTTCTTTTTTATTTCCTGTACAACTTTCTTCTATACACGCATCAACATCATCATCTATAGATAATATACAATTACCTAAATCCTGATCAACAATATATACAGGATAATTATTTTGGCTGAGAGGGTCACTAACCATAAATGCTAACCTGGTTTCCCTGTACAATCGCGTGAACTGTCCTCCGAAAATGAGAATTGTTGCGTACGTCATATCAAGTTGGAGGGAACCTCCAAGTTTGTCACCCCAGGATCCGGACAAGAGCATGCCATATTTTTGGGGTATATCTGTGACAACTACATCCATTAAAATTATTTTTGCAGGTACCTGTGCAAGGTTTACAACTAAGTCCTTTATCATGCCTATACACTTGAATTTCCTTGAATCAAATAAATATAAATCTCCATAAGGCCTCGTGATTTCAAGGCCGAGTCTGTCCATGATTTCTTTAGGCATCACATTGTGAGAGGCCCCAGAATCTAACATGCAGTTATGGAGCTGATGGTCGAAAACAATCAAAGTGATGTAGAAAGGGGAAACAGTGTCTCTGGCACCTTCGAAGTGTGGGCCAAAATTATGTTAGGATTATCATATTCTAAGTTTATAACATTTTTATTTCCGAAAAACTAATCATTTTAGCAATTTTTTTTCGGTATATCGATTTTTTGGCCAGTTCGACAAGGGGAATAGGGATTTTGATCTTATTGATTTCATTCTCTAGATTAAAACTTCCAATGGTTTTGTTGATTTCCATGGTTTGAGTCTCTAGCCCTTTCTTTTTAGCTTTACTTGGTTGAGGGGCCTTTGTTTCGGTAACAGGGGTGTCTAGTTTCTACGTGCTTAAGGGTGGAGTTTTCACTATCTTTGTTTTAATAGACTGTATGTTAGCGGTCTTAGTCGCTTCAGTCTGTTTTTTAGTGATTTTTGAAACTGCTTGGTTAGTTTCAACCCTCGGCAGTATCTTTTTAACTAGAGTGGTTGTGGAAACCCTGTTTCTAGGTCTTAGGTTGTACTTCTGGTGGAGCTCAGCCATTATACCATCCGCTATTCCCTAATAGGTTGAATCTTCCAAAACACTATTGTTCTTGTTACTCTCAGTCCTATACTCTGTAGTCAAAGAATTTTCGTAATCGTGTCTTGTTATATAAGGTTGTAAGTAGTCATCACCAAGATTATTCATATCCTCTTCTAACTCCTCGAAATCCTGCAAGTCTTTTCCTCCTATAAAGTTTTTGCTTTTAAAAGGGGTTTGGATTTTTTGATCTTCATTCTTAATTTGGTTTTGGTGGTTTTGAGGATTAGGGTTCTTCCTGAACTCCTTTCTAGGGTAATGTTCATTCTTAGCTTGATCTAGTTCCATTCTCAATATTTTATTTGACAGTTCTTTGATGATTCTAGCCATATCATCCATTTTGTCTTCTGAAGATCTTTCTGATCCAGAGGGTCATTCTTGCTCCCTGTATCTCCTGATTTCTTTGTTTCCAGTCTCAAATTTGGTTTTCATCTTCCTTGATTCCATCATGTTAGATTCGATTTCCAAGGCATCATCTTGCATCTTGGTGAGATCTACTAATCTTCTCTCCCTTAATAATAGGGTGAAGTCGGGGTTAAAAGCTCCAGCTAAAGTCACTTTCACTGTAGACTGAGAGGGTTTGACCTCGATTGGGATCTTATTGTACAATTTATTGAATCGTCGGGTAAACTCGAGAACTAATTCAGACCTTTTTCTTTCGAAGAGCCCCAAATTCGGTTAGATAATAAAGATGGTCTTTCCGTTCACCCCACTCTCTGATAAAATAATTTTCAAGTTCATCATATGATGGTATAGATCCAATTGCTAGGCCTTGAAACCAGGTTCTTACTTTCCCTTCAAAGGTTTGAACCAAGAGTCTGGAGTAAACATATTCATGTTCCAATCCAACAATGTCAGCGAATTGATCGAAAAAATTTATGTGTTCAGCTGCCATTAAATCGCCCTCTCCCATGAACTTGGGCAGGTTTTTCATGTAATTTTCTGGTAAATCATGGAGAGGGACTGGTAGAACTAGAGGGGCATATCTTTCATCAAACTTTGCAAATATACGAAGAGGTGGTTCTTGGCTGCTTGCTCCTCCTCCTAGACCACCCGCGACATCACCTCCTGCCCCACCTCCTCCAGCCGTGGCCATTGTGGATTTAGCGGTTAAAGTTTGGGGGTTATAAGGAAAGGTTTCAAGAAATAGTTTATCTATGCGGAGGAAACTTGAGAAAGATGATTTTGGGGAATGTGGACTGGTTCTTTCAGAATCACAGGGTGAGAATATAGGAGAATCAACATAAGTTGAGTTGAGATATATAGGATACTTTGAGTTTTGAGAGGTGGGAAATTGAACCTCAAGAAGTGAGGGAGAATCAGTCACAATAGGAAGTGAGGCAGATCTTTGTTTTCTATTGGTGTGGGAAATGACTGAGAAAGCTTCAGTCTTAAAAACAGGCAGAACCAAATCTGATTCAGGGGATGTAACTTTATGAGCAGAGTATTTCCTGTAAGGGGGTGGAATACTTGATTCACTGTGTTGATCTTCAGAGTCAGACTCTGTAAATTTAGGTTGATAATTTTTATTTGTCGATGAGACAGTCTGCCGAAAGTATCTTCTTGATTTTAGAATTTTTTCTGGGTTGAAAAAAGGCGAAATCTGCTTGTTGTCTGGATTTTTCCTGGTGTTCTTCTAGTTAAGAGCCAGTTTAAACAATGTGTAGTCACCAAGTGAAAGATAAAGGTAACCTTAGAAGGTTTTCAAACTTTGTTCACTATCAAATAAGGAAAGTGTCAATGTCATTCTTCCAAGGGAAAAAGCTTCGTTTATCCGTTCCCTGACAACGGCACCAAAAAGATGTTGTTCCCGAGTTTATACTTTAAGGCTCTAAAGTATACTCTCAAAGCATCTGAAAAGACAAAGGAGGTTGAGGATAGAAAAATCAATGATAAACGGTGAAAACTATAGTTGGTTTCTCAACTCTCTCTGTCAAAATTCTCAGTTTTCCTGAATACTGATATCTCTCTCAATTGCTGCCCATGAACGTTCAAACTCAACTTAGTTATTTTCTATTTGTAAGATCGTGTTAAATAAATTTAGAGCGATTCTAGATTGATCTAAAAGACCGGGTTCAATGTTAGGCCGCCTTGAAACTGGTACTGCCATGAAGGATAAAAGTAAAGGAGATACAATTCTGTGTTTTCTTTTTAGGCTTCGTTGTCTCTATTTCACAATGTAAAGCGAAAGATTTTAAAACATGAATTAATAGGATGACTAAATTAAAGGCCATTTCTTGTATCTCAGTTAAATTTAAAGGAAAGGAAACATGCATGATATGAGGAAAAACGTAAAGATATTAACAAAGTGAGGCATCAATTTAAGAGGAATCTCACGTTGTAACAGAAGACTATGAAACAAGAAAAACATTAATGAAGCATATGATACTGAAATCTAAACATTTACAGGTCATGTATTTGTTGATAACCAATATAGAGGAAAAATTGTAAATGATTTAAATAACAAGAATAATAATTTCCATAGTAGAGGTTGTACTAAATTGTAGCAAAGCATTCATCAATTAGACATATGAAAGAAA
>JASDQU010306659.1:147468-158314 GCA_032191745.1 Picea mariana
ATGTCAAATAACTATAAAGAGTAGCCGTGAACAATACACAGTGGAGCTACATCTCGAAATCAGAAATATATACATATAGAGTATCCGTCTTCCAGAAGTTGTTTTGGCCTGATGGCTGGAGATGAGATCTTCGGAGCTTGAGCAACAACTTTAAATATTCAAAACTTGGGTAGGAGTGTAATATGAGTGTATGATTGCACTACCCAGAGGTCTTTGATGGCTTGTCAGTCATTGACGTGATAATCTTGATGATCAGACTGAAGGCTTTAATGATTTCGAACAAGGACTTGATTGGGTGTTCAGGGTGGTCGGGAATGAGGACAAGAGACATATTGCAGAGGGGCCGACTTAGGCTTAGTGACAAACTTCCCTTGGATAGTAGCATGGAAAATAATGAGACTCAGGCAACATGTATGTTAATCATAAGTCTACGAAGGAGGAGGCAACACAAACTCTCCATATGTTTGAAAGAATAACCAAACGGTGGAGGAAACAACTCTATATAGCGAGAAAAGATTCCTAAGGTCATACTACATCCCATAGTTTGATGAACAAACAGATAGATGTGCTTTATCCAAGGGTGACTCATTATGCTGCCAATAAAGAAAATACTTTTCCCTTCCTCTTTTTGGGGTATATTTTATTTTTTTGTTCTTTTCAATAATTGTGGAAAAAAGAATAAAGGAATATTACGTTACAATAGAGGAACGAGTATTTCAAACATACAATTTCAAGGCACAAGGACAAGACTGATGTTCTAGTAAAATGATACTCGGGAAAAATCCTCCGGAAGCCAAAGGTGTTAAGATGTAGAAGCAAACTGTCACAAGGCCGGTGTATACGGTATGCAAATGCAGTTAATAAAACACACAATGGTAACATCCTTCGATGTAAGTTTAACGAGTCCAGAGAAGGAAATCTCGGTGGTTTTTCATATTTAGAGAGTCTGAAAAAACATAAAATAAGACTCCATTGGGGTACCTTTTTCGAACATAGTCTAGTCGGTTCGAAAAAGGGTAAACTAGCACCGATTAGACGTCGATTCAAAACCATTTTAAGGAGTGTGACAAGGACAAGATCACTTGACTATTTTTTGATTTTTAAGGAGCCTGAAAAAAGCTTAATGATGGACTCCGTCAGGAATGTTCTTCTGGACCAATTTAATGAGTGTGAAAGAATAAGGTCACTCTGTAATCTTTTCAATTTTAGGGAGTCTGAAAAGAGCTTAACTATGGACTCCGTGGGGGTTCCTTTTTTGTAATTTTAGTCCCTTAGGCCCGAAAAAGGGATAAAATTATACCTGAGAGTACTCTTCTAAGGAGCGGAAGTTCGATAGAGTATACCTTTGTTCGTACAGTTGACCGTCTAGACCGAAAAAGGAGTAAACTACCGCTGGACAGACATGACTTCAAATTTCAGTTTAACGAGCATGAAAGGCCACAAGATCGCTCAAAACTCTTTTCATGTTTAGAGGGTCTGAAAAGGGCTTAAAAGAAGACCCATTTAAGGAACGTTCTTTTGGACCAATTTAATGAGTGTGAAGAAACAAGGTCACTCGACAATCTTTTCATCTTTAAGGAGTCTGAAAAGGGATTAAAGAAGACTCCATAATGGTTACTTTTCTTAGTTAATCTGGACAAGATCGAAAAGCATAAATGCAGTCTCACCGGATGTTGCTTTTGGATCTCAAAGCGAGCTTGAAAAACAACAAAGGTATCTCATGATCGACACTTTGTGGGTCGATGTTGGGTATCTCCTCGTAAGACCAGGCAAAAACATCGCGGAATTTTTTAAAAAGATATGTATAGAGTTGAATCTCTCTGGGGGAGCAGTCAGCTTCGATGAAAATATTCTCCACGACACCAGGGTTTCGGGAGATATTGGTCAGTATAGTTTCAGCGATAGTTGCCATATTTCCCTCAGCATAAATTTCATGTGTAGCTAAGAGATTAATAGGACATGACCGATCTCCTGTCATAGTCATGGTGAATTCTCCTGCTTCGATTCAGCTTAACTCTGGGAGGAAATATGATCTGTGATGAAGATCTTCCCAAGGTTTGTCCGGACTAGTCATTGCTTCAATTACTGCTTCATTAGAGGGCAAGACTAAGTCTAACAAATCGATGTTGGTGAAAGAAACCTGAGCCCAAATAGGCTCTAGAAGTGGATCTAACTCTTGTGCATGAGTTGGATCAGTGTTATTTGAAGCTTGCTGGACTAAAGAGTACACGACTTCAGTGGTGGACAAGGGCATGGACATACCCGAGTGCCCTGTCTCATCCATCATGGATGATGGGGAAGGAAGTATCCATGGGTCATCGAAGTAAGTCGTGCAGAACGACGAAACCTGAAAAATATCAACCTTATGATGATTGGATACAAATTTGATATCACCTTGAGGGGGTGGGTAATCGAAGGTACCCATCAAAGATGGGCACAAACCAACCCCTACGTTAACAACACCTAGTTGAGGATTATCAATCATTGGGACCGTGGATGCCCCCAGTGAAGGGTCAGGTCTGGAGAAAGACAATTGATCTATGGTCACTATCCGACCCTCATGTGGAAACAACAAGACTCGGAAAACTGTAGCGACCACAGCTTTCATAGCATAAGTCCAACTCCTTCCTAACAAAAGATTATAGTCGAGGGGAGCGTTGTCTACTTCTACCTCGATGCACACGGTCTTCCCTCCTAACTGCACAGGGAAGGAGGGGATGATACCATGTGGTTGGAATGACCGACCGTCGAAGGCAGTGAGGAGAGTAGGTGATGGAGACAAAATGGGTTGGACGATGGCTTTCCAACATGCTAACAACATAACGCATGTCGATGCACCCTCATCCACCATGGTGCAAAATATATTCCTTGTAAAAGTTTTTGTGGGATGAGCCACTACTATCTGAAATGCTACGTGGTAAGGCAGATGAGGTTTTAAGCCAGTTGTATCTAGCATGATTTTACCCAGATTACAAGTCTTGGTAGATCCTAAAGCTGTTAACAAAGCTTTCCTCTGGGAAGAGCAACTTTGGAGGACTTCCAAAGCAGACATCGCGCTAGGGGTTTGTGATAAATCTTCCACCACAGAGTAGTTCTAGGCAGCCTTTGTGTTAGGGTTGTGAGAATATATTTTGAATGATCCTTTGGGGACGTGTTTCATTGTTTTTCCCAATGTCTTCTCAATCAATAGAGGAAGAGATGGGAGTTCGGCTTCTTTTCCCTTCTCGGAAGTGCTTGGTTGACTATAGTCATGTGCTCTAGTTGATAGAAAAGCATCACCTTTCACCATGTATACATTCGTGGGGTTGTTCAAAGATGGAGGGGGTCCTTGACTGCCACCTTCCATGCTCGTAGAGGCTTGAGTTAGATTTTTTCCATGTTGAAATGGATTAGTTAACATGGTGTGCTGTTGCTGTGTGACAAACTTTTGGGCTTCTGCAAGTCGAGGACATAGATGGGTAGGGTGGTCTTCCACGCACAAGTTGCATGGATACCTCACCTTCCATTTTTCAGTGTTGTCCTCGCCAGCATTATCATTGGGTTTTTTATCCCCCTTACCCTTCTTTCATTGTTTTTTCTTCCCTTTAGGTTGTTGGGTGGCCTTCGGGTTAGTCGACTGCACTGTGTGTACTTCCGACGTTTGGGTAGGGGGAGCAGCCAAAGTAGTAGTTTGGCTGGCCATTGTGTGTTGTATGGATAATTGTTGCAACTGATTTGTCAATTGCTCAGTGGGCTTGCTTTTTCAATTTCTCAGTGGGCTTGCTTTGTGCTAAACCGACAATACCATCGACATGCGGTCTAGCTCTCTGTCTAGTTTTATCCAGTATTGAACGTGGCGCATCTGGTAAGATGTTGTATAATAAATCGGACTGAGAATAGATGAGCTCAAACTGCTGAGCCCTCATGATGGTGTCTTCTTCGAAGTAAAATCCAGATGTCATGACGTCTTTGGATAACTGCGGGACCAAATACTTAAGGAACCACTCAAGAAGGAATGCTGGTGGGACTGGTACTTTGATTAAACTCTTCCGGTGTCTCCATTCTCGGATGTGATCAGAGATATGGTCCGCTGTTGTCTGTTCAAAATTAGTGAGCAACTCTGTCCCAGTGTCGTATCTCACAGGTCACTGGAAATGGTTAAGGAAAGCCATTGCCAATTCACCAAAAGAAGAGTATCTTGAGCGAGCGAGCTCAATGTACCATTTCACGGCACTCCCAATGAGAGTACGTTGAAACAATCGCAACTGTACGGAGTCATCTTTCAATGAGTTAGATGAGCACCAAAGATGAAAGGTAGTTACATGATCTTCTGGATCTTTGTTAGGCTTGTCTTCAAACTTTGAAATGTCTGAAGGCAACTTCGTCGGCATAGGAGGCCAATGCGGATCGTGACAAATGGGGTCATTCAACAACCTCGTCAAATCTGGCAAGTGTAAAGTCCCCAGGAAAGGTAGTTTGGGTTGTTGCTGATAACTTGGGAAAAAGGGTCCTGGAGTTTGACTAGCACCAGGTTGCCAGGAAAAGTTTGGTTGCTGGCTCGGATTCTGGTAAAAACCATGGCCCTGGCCAGCGTAAGGATTTTGCATATGTGGAGACATCATCGACTGATTTCCCAAATAGGACATAGATTGTTGGGCATGCATTGTGTTCGAAGGACTTTGGGAAGGATAACCCCATGCCAGTCCCATAGGGATAGGCATAGTAGTTTATCCGAGGTTCCATTGATTGTGGAAAGAATTACCCCAGATCGACATTTCGGAGGAGGGAATGGATCCTTTCCCTGAATTCCAAGGTCCTGCTAAGTTTGCCCCCTGTGCAGGAATAGTACCTTGCCCAAGATTAGATTGTCCAAAAATGGGGTTGCCCCTAGTCGGGAAAGTGGCTGACGAGAAGGTGTTGTTACCAAATGTTCCGTTCCAATAAAATGGTGTCGAACCTACTGGCATACTATGTGAAGGTGGTCCTTGAATCCCCACTCCAAATAAACTATTGTGTGTAGGTTGCTCGATGGATTGCTGATGCGAACCACCGAGTGAAGGGGACGAAGGAGGGATATGACCTCCTACGTAAGGAAAAGTGTTAAAAGGGACAGGAGTTCCCCCCATGTGACCTTGCAGAGGAGCGCTAGAGCTCCTTGCCCCCAGACCCAAAGTCTGTAAAGTGGAGTAGGACAGTACAGGACTTGTACCCGAACTAGGCATATCGTATGAGAACGGAGGGCCTGTCGCACTAGGTGTGAAAGGGGTTGTGGCCGCCGCCAAAGACGGGTTCAGACCATTGTGCAAGGTAGTTGTGGTCGAGACCATAGTGGCTTGGACCGATGATGGTAGGTTAGGAGATGAATCTCCTATGGTGACAACTGTGGTGGGAACTGAAGAATTCCCAGAAGAAGTAACAACATTTGTTTCCATTGTTGTGTGCGACATTGTCTGGCACTCATGAAATTGAATTGGTACAATGAAAGGTGCCAAGAGATCAGTGGTTGGAGTTTCAACCGAGCCAAGAGTGGTTTCTTCAAGGTCCAAAATGGTTGATTCCTCCGGGGGTTGTTTGGGCACAGTGGTTTGTAACTCGGTCGCTTCAAAAGACCCTTGTTGTTCTAGCTTCTATCTTAATGGTGGCGGGGGTGGCTTCAGTGTAACCGACGACAAGCCAAGAAGCCTTCGTGACCGGTGGAGCTCAGGATCCTCCACTATGTGAGAATATCCAAGACACTCTAAGGTAGTCGAAATGCTCAAAAGTAACACTCACTAAGAAAAAAGTCCCTAGAAGATAAGACAAGCAAACACTAAATTAATTGGAAGAGCAGTTACAACAACCAACACTAGAGCAACTTACCGGTGCAAGTGCAACTCAAACATGGAAGCACCCTCTGGGTATACTCTATAAAACGTGGCCCGATGTCTATCCTAGGTACCATGGTATACCCCCACAGTCACCTGTGTATGTCCCTAACAAAGATTGGCAACTAGGTTGCCAGCACGCGAACAATCACTAGGCGGGTACAGTCGAAAGTCGGGTAGACCACAATGAGCAGGGTATCGAGCCTGAAACCTGTCAAGGGTATCGAGATAAAATTTTCCAAAAGAAAATAGAGGACCTCGAATGGATTTGAGACCCATGAAGCCCCATGGCAAATGCAAACGACAAAATCCCAAAACAAGCCCTCTATATGTGTTCTCCACTACGATTGGTCCGGCTTTGGAGGGCTTATCTCCGCTACCTTTCTGCACGTGACCTCGTGTTTATCCCCTGTGTTAGAGGGGGGTCCCAGATAACTTCCACGAAACTAGAATTAGACACTCCCTATCTCAGACTCCAATGTTTGATTTTAAATGGCCTTGAAGAGTTTCCTCTCCAACCTAATCCAAGGCCCTAGTCCCAAACTAGTATGTGAACCCTACAAACATAAAAGTCTAGTAGATTTTAAATTCAACATTACTTTTATGGATTTGTCTTACGTCAAGGGGTATGAGGGTGAAACTGGTGATGTGTAAAAGATGAAAGCAAAAAATGAATAAAAAAGCTGGAAACAAAACTTTTACTGAATGCAAAATTTCAACAACTTTTCAAAGGAAAGATTTTTTAACTTTTCTAAAATTTTGGACAACAAACTCAAAGGAATTCCACTCGACTATGAGCTACTTATGATCTAAGTGAACTGCAAAAACTTATGAAATAAAAGACTTTTCCCTAGCTAATGATGCAGAAACACACTCTTCAACCAAAGAAGAAAATGAAAAGAGATTTTTTTTTATTTGAGTGCTAGTAAAGAAAGAAATGGAAAATACCGACAAACAAAAAACCAAGAAAAACAATTCTGGCTTAAAGCACAGATCACAAAAAATCAGATTAAAAAATCACACAATAGTAATTGTAAAAACAATGACTCTCACACTTGTCTAAAAACAATATATATATTTTTTTGACAACGTTTGAAATGAGAAAAAGCAAGCTAAGTGTAAAAATAATCCTAAGCTATTGATTGTTCAAACAGAGATTCAAACACCTGAGAGGAATACTTCTTATCAAAGGAGAGGATGACTGGCTCACCCTTAACAAAAAGTAGCCTGTACAAGCACGCGACTGTTACTCAAACAACACGCGTGTGAACGCGCGCTGAACAGAGACATAGGGCGTGTACATGCGAGCTGACTTTGTATAGGCCATGTGTATATCTAAACTCTAAGAAAAAATGAAAACAGACAGACCAAACCAGAAAGAGACCTATGATATTGATAACCGGGATCCCTTGAAGGATTGGATACTCTTTCTAACAGAAAAACAAATAATGCAAGGAAAAAAAAAATAATAAGGTAAAAACAATCTGATATAGGACTGTTAACAAATAAGACTCAAACATAATTCCAGAAAACCCCCTGAGAATATGTGATTCTGACAGGGAAGAGGAGGACTGCCTATGAGGTTCTCTGATCTTCTACACGCTACTGCTACCTCTACAACTAGCATTCACACGTGGGCTGTAAGAGGATAGGGCGCAGGTACACATGTGCAGGCCTTGTGTAGGATGTGTGTACCTCTGTGGGTCCTGAAAAACACAGTCAAGCAAAAGTCAGGGAAAACTGGTATGGAAAACTAGACTCCCTACTAGCTCAAACTTTACAGAAACAAAAAGAAAAGATAGGCAAGAAGAAACTAGTCTTTAAACTACCCAAAAACTAAATAAAATTCCAGGAACCCTAAAGAGTTATTCCCCTGTACGGTCGCCAATTCCGTTGTTGGGGAAAAACACCCTATGGACTAGCAAATAGAGTTCAGACTTTGCATGCATATATGACCGAATAGAAATTACTTTCTACCTTCATCCCTAGATTTAAATCCCCTTTTCTTAGTAAATGCATGGAAAGATCAACCTACCTCATTACCGTCATTTGATGTCAATCCTCCATTGTGCTTGATTACTTGTTTGCAATACTCCTTCCAAAGCTGACCTGCATTCAAGATGCGAAACAACTATGCATGCATACTACTTATATACTCACAGGTTAGAAATCAAACATAAACTAATCAAACCATAAAAAGTTCATAAATTGGGACGGGAAAAGTATTCTCTTTATTACTTAAAATGAGTCAACTTACAAAAGTTGAGACTGGCCACTGCTCCTTGAACCTAATCTTGGGCTCCTCTTCTTTTTTCCTTCAGCTGCTTTGCTTTAAATATCCTTTGGCATTAGGAAAGGCTAAAGGGTTGGGACAATGGAATACATAAATGGGTATAGTTTCTTTGTTATATTCTTCCTCCTTCCAAATGGTACCCCTACCCCTTATTTTATAGGCTAGAAGGAGCTAGGTATTTGGACAAATCCTCGGCCATGCATGGCCGGGAGTTTCAGTTAACTCACCCATAGCTTTTTGTTCTGTCAACAACTTTCCCTTTTTCATGCTTTTGTCTGTCCACGTGGGCTGTTTTGGGTTAGCCAGCGTGTACACGCATGCAGTAATGGGTTAGGGCATGTGGGCCTTTACACAAGAGGATTTTCAAAGAGTTGTTCAATAATGTTTTTGGCAAAGAAAGGACATGAGTTGGACTGATGCCAGGTAAGCATGTGTGGTGCAATTTAGGGTTATAACACATAGTCTGAAGCATTTGTCTTGATCTCAAAGGGATGTTGTAGGTCAGGTAATGAGAGAACTGGTGTTGAACACAAGTTCTTCTTCATATCATCAAATGATTTTTGTTGGGATAGGCCTCACACAAAGTTTTCCTTACCACCACCTCTGGGATAGAGCCCATGCAATATGGGATAATCCCAACATGAACCTGTGATAGAAATTGGCAAGGCCTAAGAATATCCAAATCTCAATGAGCATCGTTGGGGATGGCCAATGACATATGACTTGGATCTTGGCTAGATCAACATGAACACCATGCACATCAACAATGTAGCTTAGGTACTGGACCCTATCCATGTTGAAGGAGTATTTTTCCAAGTTGACATATAGCTTGTGCTTCCACAAGGTGTGAAAAACCTGCTGAATGTGCGGCAAGTGTTTTGCCCAAGTCTTGTTGTAGACGAGGATGCCATCTAGATACACTGCCACAAAATAATTAGTGAAAGTTTGCAGAATATTGTCCATCAACCTCATGAAAGTTGGTGGGGCATTTTTCAAACCAAAGGGCATGACCAACCATTCAAAAAGACCTTCTTTTGACTTGAAGGAAATTTTCCATACATCTGTCTGTTCTATTGGGACAAATGGTAGCCATACTTTAGATTAATCTTACTAAAGTATTTTCCCCCCTTGAGTTGATCAAGGAGATTGTTGATTTGGGGAATCGAGTATCGGTTCCTGACTATGATTTTGTTTAGGGCTCGATAATCAATGTATAGTCACCATGTGCCATATTTCTTATGCACCAACATGATTGGGATTCTACAAGGTGTGGAGTTGGGTCGGATGTGCCCCTTGTGGAAAAGTTCTTGGATATAATGTATGATATCCTAATTTTCTAGAATAGAATGATGATAGACTAGCCCATTTGATAGCAGTGTGTCGAGGGTCAGATCAATGGGATGCTTGACCTGGCAGTGAAGAGGTACTTTAGTAGGTGATGAGAATATGTCTTTGTATTCTTCCACGACCTTATCCACTTGCTTCTGCTGCATTGAGAGGTCTGCCATGAAGGTCATGGATGTGGATGCAAAGGTTTTCTCACTTTGAGAGAGAATCATGAAGAGGAAAAACTTCCCATTCTGAGAAATGACCTTCCTTCATTGCTTGGCAAAGATCAAGGAAATAACTCTTGGGGGGACTACCTCAGGTATCCTGTACAATTTCCTATTCAAAGTAATAATAACAATGCAAGGCCTAGTCTCATACAAAACATGGTGTTTCCATAAATAAGCTTGGTCCAAAATAACATCACAAACTTCAAGGGGAGAAACATCACACAATACCTCATCTTTGAATGGATTGATGTCATACGGAAAACGACATTGTTGGCTATCATGAAGATCTATTCCTTGACGAAGCCATTCAATGGTGTAGGGATGCGGGTGCGACATTGTCAGCAGGGCTAGCTACTTGACGACCTCTACTGAGATGAGGTTCTTCTAGCTACCGCTATCAATGATGAAGTGTAGTGGAATGCCTTTCACCCACATCTGTGAATGAAAGAGGCACTCACCTTCCTCAAGCTCATCATGTTCCTTGGGCTGAATCTTGGTGGTAGCAACAGTGGCAATGGGTTTCACATCAATGATCCATCTCCTCTTCTCTAGTTCTGATTCAAACTCAGAACCAACATCTGATTCATAGGATTTTACTTCAGCCACTAATGACTTCTTTGAGCGGCAATCAATAATTTTATTTCAGGGGCTCTTATGGAATTCACACCACTTCCCGGTATCTTTCTTCGTCTTCCCATTATCCTTCTTTTCTTATGGTTTGTACTAGTTTTAATGAGGTTTCCCATATTTTCTCTATCCTTTGTTTTGTGGTTTAGGTCCACCCTTTCCCCACTTCTACTGTGAGGGGTTCTCAGACCCAAACTGTCGCAACTTTTGTTTAAGCTTCTGCTCGATTTTGATGACATATCAATAGGTCGGGCCCAAGGACGAGATGTCCAAAAAATCCATTTCTATATGGATGTATCTATGCATACTGCCACCATACTTGAGCACCATATGTTGCTCAGAATATTTGATACCCAACTTTGTGTGCAAGGTATGAAAGACATTGGTGAGATTTGGGACTGTTTGGTCTCTTTCCTGCCGCAATGTGGTCCATCTTGTATACAAGTCGTCATAATTTCCAACAGGGTAGTATTTTTCCTTAATAACATCCCTGAAGGAATCCCAAGTGGCTACAATTTCAAATAATT
>JASDQU010306659.1:180823-193089 GCA_032191745.1 Picea mariana
TGAATGTGCGGCAAGTGTTTTGCCCAAGTCTTGTTGTAGACGAGGATGCCATCTAGATACACTGCCACAAAATAATTAGTGAAAGGTTGCAGGATATTGTCCATCAACCTCATGAAAGTTGGTGGGGAATTTGTCAAACCAAAGGGCATGACCAACCATTCAAAAAGACCTTCTTTTGACTTGAAGGAAATTTTCCATACATCTTTTTGTTCTATTGGGACATGATGGTAGCCATACTTTAGATTAATCTTACTAAAGTATTTCCCCCCCTTGAGTTGATCAAGGAGATTGTTGATTCGGGGAATCGAGTATCGGTTCCTGACTATGATTTTTTTTAGGGCTCGATAATCAATGTAGAGTCACCATGTGCCATATTTCTTATGCACCAACATGATTGGGATTCTACAAGGTGTGGAGTTGGGTTGGATGTGCCCCTTGTGGAAAAGTTCCTGGATATAATGCCTGATATCCTAATTTTCTAGAATAGAATGATGATAGACTGGCCCATTTGATAGTGGTGTGTCGAGGGTCAGATCAATGGGATGCTTGACCTGACAGTAAAGAGGTACTTTAGTAGGTGATGAGAATATGTATTTGTATTCTTCCATGACCTTATCCACTTGCTTCTGCTGCATGGAGAGGTCTTCCATGAAGGTCATGGATGTGGATGCAAACTTTTTCTCACTCTGAGAGAGAATCATGAAGAGGAAAAACTTCCCATTCTGAGAAATGACCTTCCTTCATTGCTTGGCAAAGATCAAGGAAATAACTCTTGGGGGGACTACCTCAGGTATCCTGTACAATTTCCTATTCAAAGTAATAATAACAATGCAAGGCCTAGACTCATACAAAACATGGTGTTTCCATAAATAAGCTTGGTCCAAAATAACATCACAAACTTCAAGGGGAGAAACATCACACAATACCTCATCTTTGAATGGATTAATGTCATACGAAAAACGACATTGTTGGCTGTCATAAAGATCTATTCCTTGACGAAGCCATTCAATGGTGTAGGGATGCGGGTGTGACATTGTCAGCAGGGCTAGCTGCTTGACGACCTCTGCTGAGATGAGGTTCTTCTAGCTACTGCTATCAATGATGAAGTGTAGTGGAATGCCTTTCACCCACATCTGTGAATGAAAGAGGCACTCACCTTCCTCAGGCTCATCACATTCCCTGGGCTGAATCTTGGTGGTAGCAACAGTGGCAATGGGTTTCACATCAATGATCCATATTATCTTCTCTAGTTCTGATTCAAACTCAGAACCAACATCTAATTCATAGGATTTTACTTCAGCCACTAATGACTTCTTTGAGCGGTAATCAACAATTTTATTCCAGGGGCTCTTATGGAAGTCACACCACTTCCCGGTATCTTTATTCGTCTTCCCATTATCCTTCTTTGCTTATGGTTTGTACTAGTTTTAATGAGGTTTCCCATATTTTCTCTATCCTTTGTTTTGTGGTTTAGGTCCACCCTTTCCCCGCTTCTACTATGAGGGGTTCCCAGACCCAAACTGTCGCAACTTTTGTTTAAGCTTCTGCTCGATTTTAATGACATATCAATAGGCCAGGCCCAAGGACGAGATGTCCAAAAAATCCATTTTTGTATGGATGTATCTATGCATACCACCACCGTACTTGAGCACCATATGTTGCTCAGAATATTTGATACCCAACTTTGTGTGCAAGGTATGAAAGACATTGGTGAGATTTGGGACTGTTTGGTCTCTTTCTTGCCGCAATGTGGTCCATCTTGTATACAAGTCGTCATAATTTCCAACAGGGTAGTATTTTTCCTTAAGAACATCCCTGAAGGAATCCCAAGTGGCTACAATTGCAAATAATTTGGATCCTTCTGTTTCATTTTTCTCACAGAAAGTCTCCCACAAATATTTGACATGGAGGATGACCTTGAGGAGTGCAAATATAATCTTTTCTCTATTGGAAAATTTGTGGATAGAAAAATACTCTTCTAGAAGGTTTAACCATTTATCCTTGACATTCACATCTATTTAACCTTAAAATATAGGAATATAAAAATTCATATATACCTTGAAGGGGGTGGTGCTTCCGCTTGAGGTGGATGCATTGCTTGTTGGTAGACGTCGAAGGATTTGTGCAAAGTTGTCCATCATATCGTTCCTTCGTCACTCAAGGGATTCCTCGAGCAACATTTTGAAAGGATCTCTTGTCTCATCGTCTTTCTTTTCTCCCACCATAGGTGGTTTCTTAGGCATGCAATAAAAATTTTCCTCAACAGAAACAAGCTTGAGACCCAACTCTCTATACCCTGACCGCGTCGGGGACATGCATTAAAGAACAACAAGGAGAAGACCTCTCTGATACCACTGATCCAGATTTATGAGATGAATGAAAGGAAACCTTAGATTTATAATTTTAACACATAAAAATAGTGAAAAATAACAAATACACAATAAAACTTGACTTCTATTAAATAATAAATATGCTGAAAACCGTAAAATGCAAACTTAAAACAAGCTTGCTAGAATGGTGGCAACTTATCTCTGAGAAGAGATGTGACAATTACGCTCATTCGAAAGAAGATCAGTACAATGAGGATCTGAAGGAATTTTTACAATAAGGATGAATTCCAAGACCGTAGACATCCAAAAACCTAACCCTAGGAGATTAAGTGCCAAAAGTCTTGTGGGCTCTGTTGGGGTAAGTTAGTACATTATCTTCCCAGGGTCGTAACATTTGCATACGATCTCCGTTTAGGGTGCACGATAGCTCGTTGGAAAGGTAGTGACGATGATATTAATTTAAGGAGGATAAATCAGAGCCTTTGGATATCATTTAAGTTCTTTGTCATTAAAAAACATCGTTTATTCCCTCAAACTGGCCCAAGAAGTTAAAAAATGCTAAAAATAGTAAATTGCCAAAATTGCCATAAAATTGTTTTGAGCTAGTTGGAAAAGGTGGGTGGCCACTGATATCCACCTCGATAAATCCTCCCTCATTAGGATTAAATGAAATCCATTTCATTGAGTTCCCCCCTCAGATGAGGAAATTTCTGCTGAATTTGGCCCCAGGTGAGCCACTTGCCTTGGTGCAGGAGTTGCCCTGCTTTAACAACCCGATAAAGTTGGATCCTCTGCTAGTGAGTTCCCTTGACCTATGTGTCCACGATCTGATCAGTGGATTCCTGTTCCATATAGTCAGGGTTGATATCTATTTGTGTCAATTGTTCTTCTATCTTCGAGGTGTCGAATAATGGTGGAAAATAAGGCCGAAGGAGGTCCACATTGAACATTGGGTGCAAGCCAAGGAAGGGGGGTAGGTTGAGCTCAAAATAATTGTCACTCACAACCTTGGTAATGGTGTAAGTCCCATAAGGGAGTAGAAGAATCTTCTTATGAGGCCCCGTAAGGCGTTCTTTCCACAAGCATAACCAAACTTTGTCTCCCACCCAAAAATGGTGTGTCACTCAGTGTTGATCATGGCATTGCTTGTACTTGGCATTGGAATTTTGTAAAATATCCTAAACTTGTTGGCGGATGTGTTGGATCCACTCAATGAATCGGGTGGATTTTTTAGTTGTATTTGGAGCATGCGATGAGTCTTCTTGGGTGGTTGAAAGGGGTAGAGCAAAATCCATGGGACCCAATGGTTGAAATCCCAACCCCACCTGAAAGGGGTTGTGGTTGGTTGAGCTATGTATGGCTCTGTTGTAGTTGTGTTGAACCTAGGGAAGACTCTCATCCAAAGTACAAGGGTGATTGGAATTGTACATGTGCAGGATGTGCACGATCATCCGGTTGACGACCTAGGTTTGGCCATCCGTCTGGGTGTGGAAAGTAGTGGACTTGGTGATCTTGGTGCCCAACAGTGACCAGAGGCTCGACCAGAATGTGCTGACGAACCAGATGTCCCAATCTAAGATAATGGTTTGTGGGATCCCAAACTGTACCCACACTTGTTAAAATAAAAGATGGGAAGTTTCCTTCATTGTAATTCTCTTCTTGCAGGCGACCAAAATCGCCATCTTGGAAAAGTGATAAACAACCACAAAAACATAGTCATTTCCCCGCCTAGTGGAAGGGAGGCCTGACATGTAGTCCATTGAGATGGATTCCTAGGGCCTGTCTGGAGTAGGAAGAGGATTGTACAGACCTTGTTTCTTGATGGATGGTTTGGCAATAACATAGGTAGTATAGCACCAGATATACTTGCTGACATCCTATCAAAGTTTCGGCTAGTAGAAATGTCTATTTATCACTGTCACTATCTTTTACATGCCAAATTTTCCTGCCACTCAAATGTAGTGGGCTTCCCAATTTAGCTTCGCTCACTCACTTGATGGAACAAAAATATCGACTAGATGGCACGACAACACATCCTAAATATGGAAATTATTGAAAGCTCTGTTGGCACCCAACATCTGGTAGGTGTTGGCGAAGTCAGGATCCATCTCATAGAGGTGGGGCCACCTAGAGGTCTCATGGCCACAAGAGTCTATCACTGTGGTGAGTGTCGTGAATGGAGGTTGGATGAGGCAATTAGCTACTCAGTTGGTACTTCCTATTTTATACTTGATGTTGAGGTGGAACTGCTGCAAATATGTGGACAATTTCTGATGGAGGTCATTCTACAATTTTCCTTGTGTTTGCATGAACTACAATGGCTTATGATAAGTGTAGATGTCTGTCTCCCTGAGAATGTAATTCCTCCATTGTCAGAAATATTTCACAATGGAGTACATTTCTTTTTCATAAGTAGGGTACTTATATACGACATATAATAATTTCTCACTATGATATGCCACGGGGTGGCCGTGCTAAGTGAGGAATGCAATCACAACATAGTCTTAAGCATCTATCTCAATCTCAAAGGGTTGTTGCAGGTCAGGTAATGAGTGCACTGGTGCTCAAAGAAAATGCTGCTTCATATCATTAAATGCTTTCTGTTGGGACAATCCCCACATGAATTTTTCATTACCACCACCTTTATTTATTTGACCGAGGGCCCATACAATATGGGAGAATCCCAACACAAACCTGTGATAGAAATTGGCAAGGCCTAAGAAGATATGAAGCTCAATGAGCATGGTTGGGGCTGTCCAGTCACAAATGAATTGGATCTTGGATGGATCAACATGAACACCATGCACATAAACAATTCGCCTAGGTACTAGACCCTGTCCATGAAAAAGGATCATTTTTCCAAGTTGGCATATAGCTTGTGTTGCCGTAGGGTGTGCAGAACATGCCGAATATGATGCAAGTGTTGTTCCCAAGTCTTGTTGTAGATGAGGATGTCATCTAGATACACTACCAAAAACGAATTAGTGAAAGGCCGCAGGATATCATCCATCAGCCTCATGAAATTTGTTGGGGCATTCGTCAAACCAAAGGGCATGACCAACCATTCAAAAAGACCTTATTTTGATTTGAAGGAAGTTTTTCATACATTTTTATATTCTATTGGGACCTGGTAGTATCCAAAACTCATATTAATATTACTGAAGTATTTGGCCCCCTTGAGTTGATCAAGGATATCATCGATTTGGGGAATCGGGTACTCGTTCCTGATTATGATTTTTTTTAGGATTCGGTAATCAATGCAGAGTCACCAGGTCCCATATGTATTCTGCACAAACATGATTGGGCTTCCACAAGGTGATGAGAAGGGTCGGATGTGCCCCTTGTGGAGCAGTTCTTGGATCTGATGCTTGATCTCCTCATTTTCTATCAGAGAGCGATGATAGACTTGCCCATTTTGTAGCGGTGCACCAAGGTTCAAATAAATGGGATGTGGATGTGGATGCAACCTTTCACTCACTTTGAGAGAAAATCACAAAGAAGACAAACTTCTCGGGGTGATAAATGACCTTCTTGCATTGCTTGGCAGAGATCAAGGAAATAATACTAGGTTGGACTACCTCGGGTATCCTGTACAATTTTCTGTTCAAAGTAATAATAACACTACGAGGCATAGACTCATATATAACATGAAGTTTCCATAAATAAGATTACCCCAAAAAAACATCAAAAAATTCAAGGGGAGAAACATCACACAATACCTCATCTTTGAATGGCTTGATGTTGTACAACATGTGACACTATTTCCTAATGCAAAGATCACTTCCTCGACGAAGCCATCCAATGGTGTAGGGATGTGAGTGCGGCATTGTTGGTAGGGCTAGCTTCTTGACAAACTCTGCTGAGATGAGTTTCTACCGGCTACTGCTATCAATGATGAAGTGTAGTGCATTTCCTTTCACCCACATCTATGAATGAAAGAGGCACTTCCTCTGGCTCATTCGGTTCATCGGGATGGATGTTGGTGGTAGCAATAGTGGCACTGGGTTCCACATCAATGATATTTCTCCCCTTCTCTATTTTTGACTCAGAGTTGAAACCTGCATCTGATTCATAATATTTTACTTCAGCCACTAATGACTACTTTTAGTGTCAATCAACAGTGTTATGCCAGAGGCTCTTATGGAATTCACACCACTTACTGGTATCTTTCTTTGTCTTCCCATTATCCTTATTTTCTTGTAGATTGGAATGGTTTTCATGAGGTTCCCCATATTTTCTCTGTCCTTTGTTCTGTGGGTTAGGGATTCCCTTTCTCTACTTCTGTTGTGAGGGGTTCCTATACCCAAACTTCCACATCTTTTGCTTAAGATTCTACCCAATTTTGATGGCATATTGATAGGCTGCGCCCAAGGACGATATGTACAAAAAATCCATTTCTATCTGGATGTATCTTGGCATACCGCCATGGTACTTGAGCACTAGATTTCACTCAAAATATTTGATACCCATATTGGTGCACAAGGTATGGAAGACATTGGTGAACTCTAGAACTGTTTGGTCTCTTTCCTTTCACATTATGGTCCATCTTGTATACAAGTCATCATAACTTCCAGCAGGGTAGTATTGTTCCTTAATAACATCCCTAAACGAATCCCAAGTGGGTGAAACTACAAATCATGTGGATCTTTCTGTTTCATTTTTCTCACAGAAATTATCCCACCAATCTTTGACATGGGGGACGACCTTGAGGAGTGGAAATATAATATTTTCTCTATTGGAAAAGTTGTGGATAGAAAAATACCCTTCTATAAGGTTTAACCATTTATCTATGACATACACATATATTTGATCTTAAAATATAGGAATATCAAAATTGATCTATACCTTGAAGGGGGTGGTGCTTCCACTTGAGGTGGATGTGTCTCTTGTCGGCAACCATCGAAGGATTTGTGCGATGTTATCCATCATATCGTTCTTTTGTCGCTCAAGGGATTCCTGGAGCAACATTTTGAAAGGATAATCTGTCCCATCGTATTTATTTTCACCTTCCATGGGATATTTATTGGGTGTGCGAGAGAAGTTGTCCTTAATGGAAACAATATTGAGACCCAACTCCCTATACCTCGACCGCGTTGGGGACATGCATTAAAAAATGACAAGGAGAAAACTGCTATGATACCACTAATCTATATTTATGAGAGGAACAAAATGAAACCAAAAATTTATAACACTAACAAAGAGACACAATGAACAATAACAAAGATACAGTAAAACTTGACTTCTATTAAATAAGAAATATGCTGAAAACTGTAAAATGCAAACTGAAAACAAGCTTGCTAGAATGGTGGTAGCTTATCTCTGAGAAGAGATGTGAAGACTATGCTCATTCACAAGAAGATCRGTAAAGTGAGGGTTTGAATTCCCTTTTATAATAAGTATTAATTACCAAACCATAGAAATCCAAAAACCTAACCCTAGGAGATGAAGCACCAAAAGTCATGTGGGCTTGTTGGGGTAAGTTAGTACATTAACTTCTCGGGGTTGTAACTTTTTTATACAATCTTTGTTTAGGGTGCATGATAGCTCGTTGGAAAGGTATTGAAAAAGAGATTCATTTAGTGGGACCAATAAGAGACTTATTATATAATTTATATGCTTGATCATGAAAAAACATAAGTTAAAAACTGCTAAAAATAGTAAATTGCCAAAATTGCTAGAAAATTGTTTTGAGACACTTGGAAAAGGTGGGTGGCCACCAATATCCACCTGGATAAATAATCCCTCCTTAGGAAGAAATGGTCTCCCTTAAATTGTGTGCCCCATCAGATGAGGAAATTTCTACTGAATTTGGCCCCGGGTGAGCCACTTTCCTTGGTGCAGGAGTTGCCCTGCTTTGAAAACCCGATAAAGATGGATCATATGATGGCGAGTTTCCTTGAACTATGTGTCCACGATCATATTAGTGGATTCTTGTTCCATATATTTAGATTTTATCTCTATTGGTGTCAATTGTTCTGCTATCTCTGAAGTGTCCAATAATGGTGGAAAATAAGGCCGAAGGAGGTCCACATTGGAAAATGGGTGCAATCAATGGAAGGGAGGCAGGTTGAGCTCAAAATAATTGCCAAAAAAAACCTTGGTAATTGTTGAAGGCCCATAACGAAGTGGAAAAATATTCCTATGAGGCCCTGTAAGGCGTTCTTTTTGCAAGTGCAACCAAACTTTGCTCCCACCTGAAATTGGTGGGGCACCTGATGTTGATCATGGTGTTTCTTGTACTTGGAAATGGACTTCTGTAAAATATCTTGAACCTATTGGAGGATGTGCTGGATCTTCTCAATGAACTAGGTGGCTTTGTCAGCTGCAGTTGGAGTATGCGACGAGTCTGCTTGCATGGCTGCAAGGGGTAGTGCAACATCCATCAGACCCAATGGTTGAACTCCCAACCCCACCTGAAAGGCGTTGTGGCTGGTTGAGCTCTGTATGGATCTATTGTAGTTGTGCTAAACATAGGGAAGACTCTCATCCCAGGTGCGAGGGTGTTTGGAATTATACATGTGTAGGACCTGCATGATCATTTGGGTTAGGACCTTGATTTGACCATCCGTTTGGGGGTGGAAGGAAGTGGACTTGGTGAGCTTGGTGTCCAACAGTGACCAGATGCTCGACCATAATGTGCATAGGAATCGACTGTCCCGATATGCAATAATGGTTGGTGGGATCCCAAAGTGTAATCCAAATCGTTCAAATAAAATCTTGGCAGTGTCCTCCGCTGTGATGCTATTCTTCCAGGCGACCAAAATCACCATCTTGGAAAAGCGATCAACAACCACAAAAACACAGTAATTCCCCGCTTGGTGGAAGGGAGGCCCGACATGTAGTCCATTGAGATGGATTCCCAAGGCTTGTCAGGCATAGGAAGAGTAGTGTACAAGCCTTGTTTCTTGATGGCCAATTTGGAAATAACACATGCAGTGCAGGACTGGATATACTTGCTGACATCCTATCGAATTTTTGGCCAGTAGAAATGTCGTTGCAACAATGCCACTGTATTTTCCATGCCAAAGTGTCTTACCACCCGACTGTAGTGGGATTCCCAAATCAGCTTCGCTCGCTTGCTTGATGGAACACATAGATGGCCCAGATAGCACAAAAACTCATCATGAATATGGAAATTATTGACAGTTGTGTTGGCACCCAATATCTGCTAGGTGTTGGCGAAGTCAAGATCTGTATCATAGAGGTGGGGCCACCCAAAGTTCTCATGGCCACAACAGTCTATCACTGTGGTGAGTGTCTCAAATGGAGGTCAGTTGAGGAAATCAATGACTCAATTGGTACTTCTTTTTTTATATTTGATGTTGAGGGTGGAACTGCTACAAATATGTGGTCATTCTGCAATTTTCCTTGTGTCTCCATGAACTACAATGGCTTATGATTAGTGTGGATGAATGTCTCCTTCTCGAGAATGTAATGCATCCATTGGCGGTAGGCTTACACAATGGAGTACATTTATTTATCGGAAGTAGGGTACTAAGGATGACATGTACTATTCCGTGTGAAAATTAATACATGTACTGTTTCATTTAGATAAAATTTGGTCCTAGTGTTGGTTGAGAATTGCATCTCCTATCATGATTTTTTGAAATCAATCATCTCATCTCTGTAGCCTTGGGCTTTGATGAGTGAGGATTTGAAGGAAGTTATGGCTATGAATCTCTATGTCTCCCAACTCAGAAACTTGCCTCGTTTCCCACATGCACATATTTTCACTAGTTCAAATTAGGCATGTGATACCAACTACATGATTTTACCTACATGAAAAATATGTTCAAGGTATAATATTGATTTCAACTTAAAAGTTTCAGAAAAAAAAGTGCTTGAAAGAAACACCTAGGAAAGATTGAGAATAGAATCTGAAAACATATCCACGAATAAAGTTTCCATGTGTCGTGTCCTATGTCGTGTCGAATTTGATGAATCCATTTGTCTTCTTCATCTCACATCCTCTTCTTCAAGATAGTACAAACTTTCACAAGAGGGATCTTCACATAGATGAAAAACACATATCACCAACCAAAACTAGTGGCCTATGATCTAAATGACTTTATTAGTCAGTTTCAAACATTGTTATTTGACCCTTTATGAAATTTGACTGAAAGAAATGTCAAATAAGATAAATTCCTCCCAGAAAAACATCTCTGTAGAGATTTAAAAACCAATCCTAAAGTTTGTATCCGAGCTGGTATGGGACACCGAATCAAAGATAATGTTTCTGGAAAACATAGGGGACCATGCCTATGTGGATGTATAAGATCAAACCATCAGTATTACCAGTTCATGTTGCTAATATTATTGAGTCATGGTGCTTTTACTAGATTACGAAAAGACAAAAATACTGTATATATCATGTTGAATGGTTGTGACACCTTCAAAATTCAAAGGACACCTTGAAATGGTATTTGTTTCAAGAACCAAGAAAATGAACCCGTGACACATGGACAACTGGTATGATTCTTTTTCAAGGACCTCAACAACATTTCCCTAAGATGTAAAGTTTTTTTCAACATATGTTCTTTCAACAACTTAGGGTAATAAACTATTCAACTGTGAATGTTAGAGTGGGTTTCATTGAAGTGAAACATGAATCTTTCAGTAGAACTTCATAATGAGTTTGGCATAGGGTTTACTCATGATAATCAAATTTAGGCCAATATTTTAGTTAAATGAAAAAAATTAAATGCATTAAATGGAAAGGAGAAAGATTTTTTATAAAAAAGGAACTTAAACTAAAGAAAGTCATCCTGCGATGCAAACTAAACTAATAGCAGTTGGTGGCCTTTATTGAAGAAACCAAGACAAACAAAAACCTATGCTACACAAGTGGAAAAAAGGAAGCAAACACCTAAAATATGGTAGAAGAAAAGAAAGTAAAAGAACTACACTAATCCTATTCCTTACCTATCCTACAGTGGTTGAAATAAGGCTAAGTAAAAGCATAATGCCAATGAAACCAACCAAGTAACTCTAAACCAACAACCACATGTTCTTTAAAGGTCAATCGTAGAGAATGGAGAATTAAATGATAAAAGGTAGGAAGGATTGACTCAAGCAATTCTCCACCTAACAAATTGAATTTGGCATTGTTATGATTCATGATACATGCAAACATGTAGCATTCCTCCAATCAAGACTCAATTATGTCATAGAATTTACAATGATCGCTATATGACTATTGGAAGGAAATAGAAAGTGAGTGATATACCTGATGAGACTTATGAATGAAATTTACATGCAATATATCTTGTGAGAGAGTCTCGGAGTGGGTGACATCATTCATTCTAGGAGTCAAAGAAAAAATATGTGCTTCTAACATAACCGTCAGTCGAAACCAAAGTACCTCATTATCTAGGCAAGTTTCCATGAGTCCACATTTTACATCATCCACATGTTGAGAGGAGAGGTGATAAATAATTTTTTGAGGGAAACATCGAGTGAAATATGACTCCAAACCTTCTCCTATAAAATCAACAAAATCATGTGAGGAGTGTTGGAGTATTGAAATAGAATCCAAGGATGATTGATGATTTTTCCCTTGAGGATTAATATGTAATTCTATAACAGATTGAGATGATAAATGTTCTTGTATGAGATCAATATTTCTCGTGCCTTGTACACTGATAGGTTGTTCATTTGTTGTGATTTCCTCAGGAGGATCCACAAACTTATTGTGCTCCACATACTTTATATTTTATGTCGCTAACATCTGTCCATTTAGATAAAAAAATTCATATTGCACACGATCAATGCATGATAGGTTGATACTCACATTCAATTCTGGAACAAAAAAATAGTCATAAAAAATAGAGTCATCGTGATCATATTGTGATTCAACATGTTCCAGAAATTCAGATTGTGAAGGATTGATAAAATTATACATCATGGATGGACTGCCATTAAGAGAGATCATTTGAT
>JASDQU010306661.1:77222-96536 GCA_032191745.1 Picea mariana
CCATGCTTGTCATCATGTAGTCCCCATGTTGATCATCATATGCTTCCTGAGGCTCCCCCCACCCCGTTTCCTTTTGTCATCATGGACCCTATGTCCTTCTCCCCACCAAACCATTTACTATGTTCCACCTTGTTTTTCACTAAAAGTTTTACTCCCATCATGTCCCCTTAATTCCACTCACATTGCCCCTTCCCTGTGTCCTCCATCATTTCACTGCCCACATCCCATTGATGTTGTGTTTGATTCTCATCTTGGCGCCCTCTCTGGACCATCTGATCGACTATGACAAGCCATGGTGCCCCCTAAACTTATTCCGTTCTTAACCACGAGTTATGAAAACCCTAGCAATCTATACTCTCCTTGTCTTGTCTTTTGTATGGTTGGCTACACGTTAGGCGAAGAGATACATGATTATATTTATCTACTTGGGTGACCTAATGATTGAAGGTTGACTAAGCAAAATTCTATGATCTCATTAAAGCAAAACATGGCCATGCATTCAACAACTAATGAGTGTCCAAAGAAGTTCTGGCTCTAGGGATCAAATGAGTATGTTTTTGAATTTGTAGAGATACTGCAAGATTTTTTCAATGTTGACTCGGTGCCCCTGATTATGTATTTTAATAGGGAGATAGGGATATGATCATATATTGAAACTTTACATATGAGTACAAATAAAGTAGATTTTAAGTAGATTTTAAGATTATCCACACATGCCATATCTTTGGGTGATTCCCCTTCTTGTTTTGTCATGTATAAAGTCAAGGAAGAAATTATAGTAGGCCATGCAATCCACTATTTTTATTATTATATAATTTTGTGTTTTTTTCTAATATATAAATTTAATATTAAAATTTATAAATGATCAAATTGTGTCAATCTTACTTAGAAATAAGATATACAAAATGAGAAAGTGAATGTTTCGTTAATATGGGTTTGGTTGGTTGGTAAAGTGTAATATTGGTATTTTCTCGCTAAATTATATTTTTTTTCCTCCCCATGGTTTGATACGGTTTGATACACATGTGTACATAGGATGTTTAATGTGATCAAGGTCAAGTGAATACATACCCCCAATTATTGTTGCTTAGCCAAATGTTAATAAGTTGGTTCACGTTCATTGAAAACATCTATCGAAAAATAGAGAAAGACAATGTCTAAAATTTCTTCATAAAGAAGAAAGTAAGCACATAAGACTTTCGCTATGAGATGGGTCATTAAAGTTCCTTCTAAACATAAAGAAGAAAGTAAGCACATAAGACTTTCGCTATGAGATGGGTCATTAAAGTTCCTTCTAAAATAGGAAAGTAAGTACATAAGACTTTTATTATTCACACACACACACACACACACACACACATAGGCCACACTAAGGAGGGGTGAGAAGGTTGAGCAAGAAAGCATAATCATCTTGTAACCAATCAACCTTTATGTTAGTGGAGGACATTACCTTTGTGGATGTCCCCATTAAGTATCACAATATATTGGGGCTTACATGATGTCATAGATTCGTGGTCACAGCTAATGTGGCATAATATGAAATGAGATTTTATAGCTATAGAAGATTATATTGGTGTCTAACTTTTATTATTCACGCACACATCCACACAAGCCACACAAAGGAGGGAAAGGCAAATATGATCACCCAACAACCAATCACATGTTATGTTAGTAAGGGGGGGACTACCTATGTGGATTCCCCCCTCGGCATAAGGAGAGAAGAGATATAAATATACAATATTGAACTCAACAAAAGGCTTATGAGGAAAGATAGGAAAATAGATATCTCTTAACATTTGAAATAGAGAAAAGGTAAGTCTATAATAGTGAATATGTACTCTGAGAAGCACTTGAGCTTTACAATGTAGAAGAGATTTAATGTCAAGTTATTTTATAAAAAATCAACAAAACCCATGTATCCATTCCTATTTGTGTGTGAATAGTGGAGTTATAAGATAACGTCAATATGGGAATATGTAACAACTTCTTTTGGAATTAAATAAGCTATATAAAGAGACAACACTATCTGTCACAAATCTTATAATAAACTAGACAATAGGAAATGACATTGTTTTGATTTGGGTTCATCTTAAAGGTGACAGAGCCTATAATTTTTAAATACAAGTATAACAAGAATTTTACATGTCATGAGGAAGCCTATCAAGAACTTCTTCTCATTTTGAGGATGGTATCTGGGGTAAACCATATTCTTCAAGGTTAAAGGTCAATACAACAATATACTCATTAAGAACTCAACGTGTCACTTGTGGGAATTGATCCTGGATAGGGAGGATAATGCTCATCCTCTCAACTAACTAGGCTAGACCCAATTAACAAGATGAAGATTATACATTATGGAATCAAATATTTTTTTTAAATGTTAATATATATATATTTTTAACCATCGAAATTGGTAACTTGTTAGAGTGACATGGACTAGGCCCTAGATCAAACTAACTAGTTGCCAGAATAACCCAAAAGTATATGCAATAGCCCGCAATCCACACACACACACATATAACTTGTGACTTAGAAAAGGCCAAGACATCCCAAAGAACCTAATAGGACATATACCCTTCTAACCTTATATAAAACATCTTTTAATAAATTGAATAAATAAAAATAGTATTATTTCCTCAAAATAAAATAATATATTTAAACTATCCAAAATAAAAATAAAAAAATTATAAAAAAAGCTTCAATAATCAATAAAGCTTCTAAACCTTATTACCATTATTTTTTATCTTGATATTAAATAAATAACAGTAATAATTAAACAAAACTTCATTCCCATTTCCACATGCAATCCTCCAATCTTCTAAACCTTATTACCATTATTTTTTATCTTGATATTAAATAAATAACAGTAATAATTAAACAAAACTTCATTCCCATTTCCACATGCAAACCTCCTAATAAATTGGAGTTAATAAAAAAATAACTTTTTACAAGATGACAAACCCTAAACATGAAATGGAAATGTTAAAACATCTTTTAATAAATTGAATAAATAAAAATAGTATTATTTCCTCAAAATAAAATAAGATATTTAACCTATCCAAAATAAAAATAAAAAATTATAAAAAAGGCCTCAATAATCAATAAAGCTCCTAAACCTTATTATCATTATTTTTTATCTCGATATTAAATAAAGCTTCTGAACCTTATTATCATTATTTTTTATCTTGATATTAAATAAATAACAATAATAATTAAACAAAACTTCATTCCCATTTCCACATGCAACCCTCCTAATAAATTGGAGTTAATAAAAAAATAACTTTTTACAAGATCACAAACACTAAACATAAAATGGAAATGTTTATATTAATGCGATGATGTAAAATTCCTTCTAATTTTTCGGAGAAGAAATAACACACTCTACAAAAATATGAAGAAATAACGCACTCCACAAAAGTATATGCCATAGGGATACTCTACAAAGTATATTTTGCATGGGAAGATTCAATGTTTGTAAAAAAATATTTTATTAAGGAAGTTAATGTAGAATTCCTATAACTCCCCTGGAAAGAAAGATGCACTTTGTCATAGTAAGAGACCTCATGTTAGCAAGTGCCCTATACCATGAGACAAGAACATCTCTGTACTGAGGAAAATAATGTAGAATTCCTTTGAATTCCCTAAGAAGATATGCCACAAGGAGAGAACTAATCTTAGCATGTACCATATACAATAAGATAAGATATTGTAGAATTGTTATAATTCCCTTAGGAGAAAAGCATGCACTCAACAAAAGTATATGCCCTAGGGAGAGACCCCATGTTAACAAGTTTCTACTAAGTCAGTTATATTATTATTTTTAATAGCAATAAAGTGAAAAGGAATAATACCAAAAAGAAATAAAGGTCAATGGATAATGATAAAAGATAAGGTGGTCATTGCGAAGTACCAAGTATTTCCCAATGCTCGTAAGTATAAAGGTTTAGCTTATACATCAAAGATTCCATATTAGATAGTGAGAATCAAATCGAAAACTCCTAATATGTGTCCTTTCAAAAATTCCATATATATAAACTGGGAGAAATCAAATTTCACCCAATTCACATCCCAACATGGTGCATATTTGATATTATTCCACAAATAAACCATAGTACAATGAACTTGTGAGTTGGAAGATCATAAGTAACTGTGTGTAGATAGTGTCTTGTAGTGCATGATGCATTGCGTTAATTGGCCTCTGGTGGTTCCTAGAATGGTACATGGTGGTGGTAGCTATGATGACATTAGCATCAACATTATACATTATGTTTTTCTGGGGGGTTTCTGGAAGGAAGATTCAAATAAATAGTGGGTGTTACTATCTAGTAGGTAGTTTGTATTGTCCATTCTAACATTCTAACTGGCATCACAACATACTAAAAGTTTAATCATGATGATTTTATCTGAGTGGAGAACCACATTATGAAAGAGTTGAAATGGGCACTCAATTTTTACTCATTATAATTATGATTTCAAACTCTTTATAATATTGTAAGGTTAAACTTAATCCCACATTCACACACTCCACTTTTCCAAGGTGGTTCTCTCACACAGATAAATCTACATTCCTTTAAACTTAAGCATTAATATTAAATATCTCATCATTTCATTTCATAATCAATTAAATTTTTTCCATACACATTGTTGGAATCATGATTATTTCTTATTCTATGAATGATGTCCACGTGTACAATTTATTTGTGATATGATTACAGGGACAAATGTCAAATCAGTTTGCAATATTTTATTATAGAATATGGAATTAAGTGAGCGAGACATTTTAAAAGTGCATGTCATCACATCATTATATTCTATCTATGATTGTTACTCATTCATTACATTTCATTGTATGCATTTATTGGTATCTAGTGCAACATTTATTATTATAATTATGGTTATCATGTAATGTCTTTTTAAATCCAAATTAATATGTTGGGTATTTTTCACTCAACCCATGATATTTTATGGCTATAATTTAATGTTTTTCAATTCAAATTTATATAAATTAATATGTTATGTGTTTTTCACTCGACCCATGTTATTATTCACTTTCAAAAGATAGTCAAAAGGTGTTTTCTTAATTTGAAAATGTAATTAAATTATTAATATATTAAAAGTTAAAAATTGTTATTTTTATAAAAGTTTTGAACAAGTTTAAAAAGAGTGAGAATACATATTGTTTGATGTAACATGTTAGTTCAATTGTGGCATGTTAGGAAATAATAGTATTATAGATAGTTATAAGTGGTTATTATGTCTGGTTTATCACATATCATAATGTTAATAGTCCACATAAACTATAATGAAATCATCGAATTGACATAATAATATGTAATGACAGCCAATGTATACAATATGTCATCGTATGCTATACATCGAGTGTTCAACTCTCTCACATATCAAAGTTTTATAATATTTATCCTCTTCCCTTTCGATCATGAGTTTGAGATTTCTATCTTTTCAATAATAGATGCTTCAACTTAAGAATCTTAAGAAGAGGGATATTACTATGTTTCTTTGAGAAATTATTGTACTTGTAAATGTAAGGACACTAGACTTATATTCCATGTTGTAATAATTCAGATTTTTTTTAAACAATAATTGTGAGAAAGTATATTAAAAAAGAGGTTGTATCTGAATTAAACATGTAAAAAGTACATAAAAAGAGTATCAAAGTTGGGAGATGGAGTTCAAAATTAATCGAAAAATAAAAAAAACCTACTCAAATTTGGATTGATTTTCATAAATTATCTTTAGTTACACACTCATAGCAAGGGTATTGTCAAATAAATCGAAATATCACACACACATAGTTTTATTTTGTATTAAAAGAAATGTTGCAGCCTTATTGATCAACATGTTAATGCAAAAAGGAAGCATTGTTCATAGCCAAATGTCCAATTTTTTTTTATAAAATTGGTTGAGCTAGCTACTATATAAAATGTTGTTTTCCGTCTTAAAGGAAATCCAAAAGAAAATGATTGGTATAAATCCTACAAAACCGTCCTAGTATCAAAAGAGTTTTACAAAACATATAAAAACTTAAAGCTGGTGAGGGAAGTGATCACTGTGTGCTTTATATTGATTCTTAGAAGCTAGCTTGGCATCTTGCTTCACTCCTTCCATGTCCATTCTCCCAAGATCTTGATGGAGTGATTCTTCAAGTTGACCTTCACCTGGAATTGAGCCAATTGAAAACCTTTGAAATGCAGCTTGTGACTTTGAAATTTTCACCAAATTTGCAATCATATGTTGAAGAACTCTGCATTCTAAATCAAGATTATTAATTGGCATTTTTTCTAAGTGACCAACTCTATAATTTACATATTCATTGTTATGAACTTATTCTTATGAATACATTCTCGTAGTTGTGTTGAAAATGGATGTTTGATTGTCTAATAACATACTCTCATGTCTCCTTAAAACCATACATATGCATGAGTTCACGAATAGGGCATCATCCTAGGTGATTGTGTTTTTCTATAATGCCACATCCCAATTCTACAGATGACAAATGAAGGTAATTCTTCTCTACCCAATCTACATTTTTCTTCCCCGTAGAAATTACCCCTAATTTCTTACAATCCCAGACTAAAATCCCACAAATCTAAGCTAACATTTCAACATAATTTCAATAAAAAAAATACCACTCTAGAATCCAAATTCCCAATTGAAATCCTCCAACTTACCTTTGCAATAAGATCACTAAAATTCCTTGTGTGAATGCTACCAACGTTGTTGATCACAATGTCATTTTAGTTGGAGTTGATGAGCTAGCCACATCCACTTCCGATTTCTGAGTTGGAAGATCAAGAAGTTGCATCATCATTGTTTATGCCTTAACCTGAGGAGAAATAGAATGAAGAGAGCCAATAGAAATAATAGGACTGTGAGCAGAGGATTACTCGCCCTCCATTGATAAGTTGAAGTAGTCCACTATTATGGAGACTAAAGAACACAAAGACCCCAACAACAATTGAAACTTAGACCATATAAAACTTTATAATTATATATATTATTTGAAGTGTCTCACACTAAGTTAGTTTTTCGATGTTAAAAAAAATGTGGACCATTAATTCGTTATCATGAGTTGAAATAAAAAATTGGGAATGTTCATCTTGGTTCATCGGACAAAAAATTTATCATAGTCAAATATTGTCATTGTATTTTAGTATACATTCATACCAATTTATGTAGTGTCAATTTACATGGAGCTTTATAATGTATTGTTTGGTTTATGGCTAAAAGTGGATGCCTTATGTGAATTAGTGTAAGTTACACTAAATTTAACCAAGCTATGATACCACATGTCAAGAAAATACACTTCCACGCTAAATCTAGTAGAAGAGAGGAAGACATATTTAAACTATAAAATAAATGACAGAGCAATCACACAGTACATAGAGATTTTACCGTGGAAATCCAAACGGGAAAACCAACATTCCTTGAGCATCTTGCTCTCTTGTTGTCTTATTCTAATGAATAAAAATTTGCATGTCTAACCTTGGTCTACACCTAAGACACAATCGACATCAAACCTTCTTTCTTTACACAAGAAACACCCTACAATCAATTCGTCTTACATCTACATGACCAAAAACCTGTTCCTAAAGATTAGCATGAAGATCAACTTGATATGACTACAACACACATTATTTATAGGCTTTACAGTAGGAAAAAACTTAATAAAGGCACCCAAAAAATGGTTACAGATCCATGCAGATCATTGGATACAAATCCCATGAATCTCGGGATTCTGTTACAGTCGACTACTGGTTGGCTTACCAGTCGACTACCAGTAGACCTACATTCGATATTCAATCGGTTTCCACATGACTTCTTGTTGGATGACCTATTTGACTTGCTGTCGATCTCTTCGACTTCGAATTTCCTGTGGATTATTTTGATTTCGAATTTCCTGTCGATTACTTCGACTCCGAATTTCAATCCCAATCGATCCACCTCGACTAGAATTTCACTACAAAGAATATAACAACCCAACATTCTCCCACTTGTTGTCTTCTTTATTGAAACATGAGAACTTGAACTTTTGTTCATGGACCCAGGGAAACAATACCCATTGCCTCTCTGCACCAAGAGAACTTCACAACACTCAAAAAATTAGTCAAAGAGTCTATTAAGTTTTCCAACGTGTCTACTTTCTCCAAAAACACCTTGTTGCTTTCCACCATGTCTCTTACGAAATGGTATTGTACATCAATATGGTTAGTCTTGGAATGATAAGTTGGGTTCTTTTCCAAAAACATTGCGCTTTGACTGTCACAATTTATCTTCATAGCTCTCTGCTCAAATCCAATCCCCCAACATAGTCATTGCATCCATATTGCTTCTTTGCTTCCATGAGTGGTTGTCATGTATTCAACTTATGTTGTTGACAAGGCTACGACCGCCTGCTGCTTACTCATCTAACTGATTTCTCCACCAAACATCTTGAACACATATCCATTGGTTGACCTTTTTCAATCCATATATCCAACCCAGTCGACATCGACCATTAAATTCACTGTCACCTCCAAGTTTTCCTTGGTAGCATATCGTAGAGTATTTTGTGCTACAAAAATACCTGAACACTCTCTTGACAGTTGTCTAGTGCTCTTTTGAAGGTGTCGACATGTATCTTCTCAACACTCCCACTGCATGGGAAATGTATGGTCGAGTATAGGCCATCGCATACATTAGACTACCAACAACACTTTCATAAGGAACACACTCCATGTCTTCTATTTCTTCATGTGTCTTTGGACATTGTTTAGTAGTTAGTCTTGCTCCCACATGAATTAGCACCTTTATAGTTTTGCAATCCTTCACGTTGAAACATTTTAAGACCATTTCAATACACTTCTTCTAATTCAACCAAATATTTCTAACTAATCGATCTCTCTTCATCTCCATTCCTAGAATGAATTTCACTACAACAAGATCCTTCATCTAGAACTTGGAGGATAGTTGCTTCTTCACCTACTTTATTGCATCCATGTTGTTTTCAATTAGCAATATGTTGTCGACATACAATGATACATATATGAAACGCCCATCTTCTTCCTTCAAATATATACAATGATCAACTTTTCCTCTCACAAATCCAAACTAAGGATTTATGCATCAAACTTTTGGTACCACATCCTTGGTGATTTCTTTAGACTGTAAAGGGATCTTTTCAATTTGCACACTAACTCTTTATTTCCCTTCACTACAAATACTTCAAGTTGTTTCATGTAGATTTATTCTTCCAGGTCCCCATGTAGGAACATCGTATTTACATCCATTTTCTCTATATCGAGATCAAATGATGCAACTAGAGACATTAGTAGTCTAATGGCAGTTAATTTTGCAACAAGGGAAAAAATGTCACCGAAGTCGACTCCTTCAACCTAGGAATATCATTTCACTACCAGTCGAGCTTTGAATTTCTTGACTTGTCCTATCGTATTCACATTTTTCTTGAATACCCACTTGCTACCAACATGCTTCCTTCCACTAGGTAATTCGACTAAATCCCATGTCTTATTCTTGTGCAAGGATTCCATCGCTTCGACCATGGTGTCCTTCCGGGGTCTACCCTCTGTCGATTTGACTGCCTCCCTGACTGATTTGGGCTCCTCGTCAGTGGAAGTTAACACAAATGCATAACAAAATTCTGGCGGACTATACCTTTTGGCTGGTTTTCTTACTCATTCATACCTCCCAAAAACTAAGGTTGGTTGTTCCACCTCTTCATCTGATTCAATTGACTCATCTGAATCATCTTCTTTGTCCTAAGTTCAAACATCACCTTCTTTGTTCCTGAGTACAAACATCACCTTCTCTGCATTTTTCTCTGTTTCAACCACTTCAGTCAGACTTCCCTCCAACTTCTCTGAATACCACATCTCAACTGTACAATTTTCTCTTTGATGCAGGATCCTGGAGCTTATATAATTTCATTCCTTCTTTGTATCCAATGAAAATACACTTGACTACCTTCTTGTCCAACTTTCTCCTCTTTTCCTTGGGAACATGCACAAATGCATCAAATCCAAATACTTTGAGATGTAAAAATGAAGGATTCTTACCAAACCATACATCATGTGGTGTCGTGTCAACTAGCGTCGATGAAGGAGACATATTCACCAAATATTTTGCAGTGTCGACTGCCTCTGCTTAGAATTATTGTGCGATCCCAACACCATTGATCATGCTGATTGCCTTATCCATCAATTTTTTGATCATTCTTTCAGCAAATCCATTTTGATGTGGGGTATATGGTGTGGTATTTTGACATGCTATGCCACATTAATAGTAGAACTACTAAAAATCCTTTCCACATAATTCACCACCATTGTTAGTTCTCAACACCTTAATCTTCTTATCTGTTTAGTTTCCCATAAGAGATTCCACCAAGTGAAGGTGTTGTTAAAGGGCCAAACACATCACTATGAGCCAATTCTAGAATCCCCTTCGCCCTTGTCGCTCCATATGGGAACTTGATCCAGATTATTTTTGGCACAAAATGAGAGAGGAGATATAATAAATAAATGTAAAGAGATATATCAGATATCCAATAATATAATAAAGATATATCAAAGATATAACCATAAACATAGAGATACAATAATACACCATTTCTATTAATGAGAAAAATGTACAAAACTGTAGAAATATAGAGTGAAAGACTCATTATAATGGTGGAAACTTATCTCTGAGAAGAGATGTGATGGCTACACTCATTCACCAGAAGATGGTGATGATTACAATGGGGCTCTAAAGACCTTTTTAACATAAAGAGAATCCAAAACCCTAACCTCGGAAGATGAAAATCCAACAGTTTTGTGGACCTCGTTTTAGGTAGTTTGGTGTATCAACTTACCAAGGGTGTAACTTTGGCATACGATCTCTGTTTGGGGTGCAGAATATCTTGTTTGAAAGGTATCAACCGATCGTGAAAAAGCGTCATTTAGACCCTCAAAATGGCCCCAGAAGTTTAGGACCCCAAAAAATGCTAAAAATAGTAAGTTGTCAAAAAACTGTTTTGAGTTAGTTGGACTGTGTGGGTGGCCACCAATATCAATATGGATCAATCCTCCCTCCTTAGGAAGAAATGGTCTCCATTGCGTTGATTTCCCGGGGGAGAGGGGGAAGCGTTTGTTGAATCTAAACCTTGGTAAGCTGCTTTCCTTGCTGGAGAAGCTGCGTTGCTTAGCTTGTTGAAGGCTATCAAGAACCTGTTGCTGGCAGGGTTGAATATGTTCAACCAACTTGTTGTATCTTGGCTTGACAGGGCAATGTGTAGGCACCATCGTAGGTGAATAAATCATATCTTCTTTCTCTTATGCAATCTTCTTCTACTGGATAGAAGGTGCTTGGACTGAGGCTGTAGTGGTTGCAATGTTCTTCTATTCACCTTTTGAACAGATTGTGAAGAGGATGAATTTTGCAGTATGAGAGATTACCATGCGACATTGTTTTGGTGGGACAACAGTCAGAACTACCTCTGGTATCCTGTAAAACTGACCCCCCAGAGTAAAAATGACACTACGGGGTCGAGACTCATAAACAACATGATACTTCCACATATATGGTTGGCCCAAAAGAACATCACAAACATATAGAGGGGAAAAATCACAAAATACATCATTCTTGAAGGGCTTGATACCATAGGACATGCGACATTGTTGGCTAACACGAAGATCCCATCCCTGGCAAAGCCACCCGATGTTGTATGGTTGCAAGTGTAGTGTTGTCGAAAATCCCAACTGTTTGATGACATCTGTTGAGATGAGTTTCTTCTAGATTCTTTGCTACTATAGTGGGAAAACGCCCCTACGGACTACACTGGGGTTCTAAAGTGCAGACAGAGCTAACCATCTAAAGTATCATACTTTTAACAACTATCCCAACAATACCCCACATTCATGCATAAAATACAAAGTATAAGGATCTAGTAGTCTTACCTTAAACTCTGCGTCTGATGTCGATTCTTCTGCATTCGGTCGCTTCTCGACTGCAAGTCTCCTCCCAAGGCTGACTTGCATTCACCAAAAGACAAACAAGAAACTACGAACATGCATCTTATATATGAATTAATGGGTTAGATGTCATAAAAAAATTTAAATCAAACATAAAGATTGAACACATCATATGGCGGGACAGAAAAAGTACTTCTTTATATTAATCTCACAAAGTCACTTACAAAATGAGATCGACGACTGCTCCTCGAATCCGGTCCTAGGCTCCTCTTCATCAAGCTCCAACTACTTCCACGTATCCTTATTCTCTCACACTTCTCTCTAGAGAATGGGCATAGGCTTATGAATGAGGAAAAAGGTAAGAATAGAGAATTCTGGCTCAAAACTCACAATGTGGCTGCAAATTCTTGGGGCAAGGGGGGAAAGTGAAATGGAAAGAATTTCACTGTAGCTATGTTTCTCTTTGGAATGAGACCCCAAAACCTCCTTTTATATGACAAAAGGATGGTTATTTGGTTGGGTGATGGGATATAGGTGGTCAATTGGTTGGGAAACTACCCAATAGCCGTAATCTCAACGAATCCCTTGCAAATTTTTATTTTTTGCAACTTTTGTGGGTATATATGGAATGTGATGGTGCATCTAGTGTATGTATGTGGGAAGTAGTGGAGCAAAGCACGTACATATTCAAAAATTGTGTTTTTAAGAAGAGTTGTTCAGTGTTGGCTTGGAAAAAATAGTAAGTAAGATGGCCTGATGCCAGGTATGCATGTATGGTGCAATTTAGGGTTATAACATCTGCTATCCACAATAAAATGTAGTGGGGTCCCATTCACCCACATCTATGAATGGAAGAGGCTTTCCCCTTCTTCAAGATCTATTGGTTCTTCTAGTTGAATTTTTATAGTCACGACAGTAGCAGTGGGGTCTGCGTCGATAATCTATCTTCTGCCAGTATTTTATGAATCAAATTCCAAATCAGGGTTTGGCTCCTTTTCTTTGATCTCGGCCACCAATGATTGTTTTGAGCAACATTCATCAGTGTTGTGCCAGGGGATTTTTTGGAAATCGCACCACTTTCAAATGTCCTTCTTCGTCTTTCTGTTACCCTTCTTTTCCTGTGACTTGGAATAGTTTTTTGAAGGCTAGTTGTTAGGGTCGTCTTTACCATACTTTGGTTGTTGCAGATTTATAGACCCGAAATCCCGTTTGTTCTAGTGCCTAAATTTCTGCTCGATTTTGACAACATATCGATAGGTAGATCCTAGTGATGAGATATACAAAAAATCCATTTTGGTTTGGATGTACCTATGTAGAGCCCCATGGTATTTCAGAAACAGATGTCGCTCAAAGTCTTTGATACCCATCTTGGTGCACAAGGTATGGAAATTATTTTAAAACTACAAAATTGTTTGACCCCTCTCTTGCCATAGTGTGGTCCATCTCATGTACTGGTCGTCATAGTTACCAATAGGGTAATATTGTTCCTTGATCGCATCCACAAAAAAATCCCAAGTGGGCTCGACCCCATATATTCCAGAGTCCTCCCTGGAAATTTTCTCCCAGTAAGTTTCCCACCAATGTTTGACACGGGGGAGAGCATTAAAGAGTGAGAAGGTGATCCTTTCCCTGTCGAAAAAATTGTGAACAGAGAAATAACCTTCTAGCAGATTTAACTATTTTTCTAAGGCATCCGCATCAATCTGACCTTAAAATATAGGAATATCAAAATTCACTTGTACCTTGAAAGGAGAGGTTCCTCCAAATTGTTCACTTGATGAAGATGCTCTTGTTGTTATCGACAAGCGTTGAAGGATGTGGGATAAATTCTCCATCATTTCGTCCCTCTATCGTATGAGAGCATTCTCAAGTAACATATTAATATGATCTTTTGCTCTGTTGTTTTTATTTTCTTCCACCATGGAGGGTTTATTGGGTGTTTGAGAGCAATTTTCCTCAAGAGAGACAAGCTCGAGACCCAACTTGATATACTCGGACCTCATTGAGGACATGCACTGAAAAATGATCAAGAGCAACCTGCTCTGATACCACTGATCCAAATTACTTTTGGCATGAAATGAGAGAGGAGATATAATAAAGAAATGTACAAAGATATATCAGATATCCAATAATATAACAAAGATATATCATATACATAACCATAAACACAAAGATATAGTAATACACAATTTCTATTAATGAGCGAAATGTACAAAACTGTAAAAATACAGAGTTAAAGACTCGCTAGAATGGTGGCATTTTATCTCTGAGAAGAGATGTCACAACTACGCTCATTCTCTAGAAGTTGGTGGCGATTAAAATGGGGCACTAAAGGCCTTTTTAACATAAAGAGAATCCCAAACCCTAACCTTGGAAGATGAAAAACAATTGTTTTGTGGACCTCATTTTGGGTAGTTTGGTGTATCAACTTGAACCCGAGGGAGAAAATTTGGCATACGATCTCCATTTGGGGTGCATGATAGTTCGTTGGAAAGGTATCGGAGAGGAGATTCATTTAGGGGGATCAATCATTCCTTCATCTATCTTTGAGGTGTCCGATCATGAAAAATCATCGTTTAGACCCTCAAAATGGCCTCAGAAGTTTAGGACCCCAAAAAATGCTAAAAATAGTAAGTTTCCAAAAACTTGTTTTGAACCAGTTGGAATAGGTGGGTGTCCACCGATATCCACCTAGATAAATCCTCCCTCCTTAGGAATCAATGGTCTCCATTACGTTGAGTTCCCAGGGGAGAGAAGGAAGCATTTGCTGAATCTGAACCTTGGTGAGCTACTTTCCTTGCTAGAGAAGTTGCATTTCTTTGCTTGTTGAAGGTTTTCACAAACCTATTATTTGTGGGGTTGAATAAGTTCAACCAACCTGTTGTATATTGGCTTGAATGGGTAGTATGTAAGCACCATCGTAGGTGAAGAAACAATATCTTATTTCTCTTCTACAATCTTCTTCTACTGGATAGAAGGTGTTTGGACTAATGCTGCAATGGTTGCGGTGTCCTTTTGTTTACCTTTTGAACATATTTTGAGGAGGATGAATTTTGAAGTATGAGAGATTACCTTGCGGCACTGTTTTGGTGGGACCTTAGTCAGAACTACATATGGTATCCTGTAGAGATGACTCCCCAGAGTAACAATGAAACTACGGGGTCGAGACTCATAAACAACATGACACTTCCACATATATGGTTGGAAAAACAGAACATCACAAACATATAGAGGGTAAACATCACACAATACCTCATCCTTGAAGGGCTTGATGCCATAGGAAATGTGACATTGTTGGCTAACATGAAGATCTCGTCCCTGGCGAAGCCACTCGATGTTGTATGGCTGCGGGTTTGGTGTTGTAGACAATCCCAACTATTTGACGACCTCTGTTGAGATGAGGTTCTTCTAGATTCTGCTATCCACAATCAAATGTAGTGGGGTTCCCTTCACCCACATCTCTGAATGGAAGAGTCACTCCCCCTCTTTAGGATCTGTTGGTTCTTCTAGTTGAATTGTTGTGGTCACGACAATAGCAGTGAGGCCTGCCTCGATGATCTATCTTCTGGCAATATTTTCTGAATCAAATTCCAAATCAGGGTTTGAATATTTTTCTTTTATCTCGACCAACAATGATTTTTAATTTTGAGAAACAATCATTAGTGTTGTTCCATGGGATTTTGTGGAAATCACACCACTTTCTAGTGTCCTTCTTTGTCTTTCCATTACCCTTCTTTTCCTATGGCTTGGACGGGTTTTTTGGAGGCTGGTTGTTAGGGTCATATTTACCATACTTTGGTTGTTGCGGATTTGCAGACACGAACTCCCATTTGTTCTGGTGCCTAAAATTTTGCTCGATTTTGACAACATATCGATAGGCATCTCCCAGTGATGAGATGTCCAAAAAATCCATTTCGGTTTGGATGTACCTATGTAGAGCCCCACGGTATTTTAGAACCAGATGTTGCTTGAAGTATTTCATACCCAAATTGGTGTGCAAGGTATAGAAAGTATTTGCAAACTACGACATTGTTTGGCCCCTCTCTTACCATAGTGTGGTCCATTTCATGTACTGGTCATCATAGTTACCAACAAGGTAATATTGTTCCTTGAACGCATCCATAAAAAAATCCTGAGTGGGCTCGAACCCATATATTCCAGACTCCTCTGTGGAACTTTTCTCTTAGTAATTTTCCCACCAAGGTTTGACATGCATGGGGAGAGCCTTAAGGAGTGCGAAGGTGATCTTTTCCCTGTCGGAAAAATTGTGAACAAAGAAATAACCTTCTGGCAGATTTAACCATTTTTTTAGGGCATCCACATCGATCTGACCTTCAAATACAGGAATATCAAAATTCAATTGTACCTTGAAAGGAGAGGTGCCTCCAAAGTGGCCTCTTGATGACGACATGCCTATTGTTAGTGAGAGGTGTTGAAGGATGTGGGAAAAATTCTCCATCATTTCATCCCTCTATTGTATGAGAGCTTGCTTAAGAAACAAATTAATAGGATCTTCTTCTATGTCATTTTTCTTTTCTTCTGCCATGGAGGGTTTCTTGGGCGTGTGAGAGAGATTTTCCTCAAGAGAGACAATCTCGAGACCCAACTTTCTATACTTGGACCTCGTCGGGGACATGCACTGAAAAACGATCAAGAGCAACCTACTTTGATACCACTTATACATATTATTTTTGTCACGAAACGAGAGCAGAGATATAATAAAGAAATGTACAAAGATATATTATATATCCAATAATATAGCAGATATATAACCATAAACACATAGATACATTAATACAAAATTTCTATTAATGAGTGAAATGTACAAAATTGTAGAAATACAAAGTGAAAGACTCGTTAGAATGGTGGAAGCTTATCTCTGAGAAGAGATGGGACATCTAAGCTCATTTGCTAGAATATGGTGATGATTACAATGGGGCTCTAAAGGAATTTTTAATATAAAGAGAATCCAAAACCCTAACACTGGAAGATGAAAAGCCAATAGTTTTGTGGACCCCGTTTTGGGTAGTTTGGCGTATCAACTTCTCGAGGGTGCAACTTTGGCATACGATCTCTGTTTTGGGCTCACGATAGCTCGTTCGGAAGGTATCGATGAGGAGATTCATTTAGAGGGATCAATCATGACTTTGGTGATCATTGAGGTGTCTGATCATGAAAAAAATTTGTTTAGACCCTCAAAATGGCCCCAAAATTTTAGGACCCAAAAACCTGCTAAAAATAGTAATTTTCCAAAAAAATGTTTTGAGATAGTTGGAATAGGTGGGTGGCCATAGATATCCACAGGTTGGATCAGAACCTCACTTTATTTTTTTTTTGCATATATGCAATGTTCACAAAATTCAACTTCTAAATTACATTCAGGAAAATCTTCAACCATACCTTTGTTATGCATAGCTTGAAGTTATTTTTCTCCAATGTGTGCCATCCTCTCATGCCATAGCATGGCCAGGTCGAATTGATGAAGAATTGTTAGGTCTGTTTGAATTGACTTAGCCTGAGATGAATCATTTCAAGTCGACTTCAGGAACAACAATGTTATTGCATCCAGTCGAGTTGACATTCTCTAATAACTTGTATATGGTTCCAATCCAAACTCCTTTCATTAAACCCACCGCACCTCTGACCATTTTTCATGTATCCTTATGAAATAGAGTGTGCACTCTTGCATCACTCATATTACTGACATATATCAGGTTTCTTTCCAAACCTGGAATATGTATCACACCTGGAAGGGTTCTTCTCATCCCATAATACAATATCAGTTGGAATCTTCCCCATCCAACAATTTTGGTTGTCTAGTCCTCCCTCAAGAACACATCCACCCCTTCATATCGTTCATATTCATAGAACCATTCTCTGTGTGGTCATGTCATATGATAGGATTCTCATGAGTCGATCAACAAAACATCTTGATGTGACCGTAGACTGGTTGACGCTAGATACACATCACCTCCCTTATTTGGAGTAGGCTTTCTCTGAGTCTATTTCTTCTCATTGGATATTGTACTGAATTCCATTTACTTTGACTTGCAATCCCTTTTATAATGCCTAAATTTACCACATTTACAACATCTTCTTGTCAACTAACTGGGGATTTATATCTACCCTTCAACTTAGACTTTTTATGGGATAATTTTCCTTTATCTCTGTCAATTGCTCGACCTCTTGCCATTAAAGCATATTTGGTCAATCCTTCCATGTTCTTCCTTCTCATTTCTTCTGATAGTAGAGATTCAACCACGTCTTATAGCACTAATTTAGTTGAATTACTCCCTATATCCACAACTAAACTATCCCAAGGCTCTGGAAAAAAAACATAATAAGTTAACACATTTCACCTCCTTAATGATTTTAATATATACAGATGATAACTGGCTTATTATGGTATTAAATTCATTCAAAATCTCAATTATCGAACTACCATCACTCATCCTCAAAAGATACAACTTCTTTCTAAGGAACAAATTATTTACCAGGGATTTCGAATGGTACAATATTTCCAACTTGTACCATAGTTTCTTGGTCGAGTTTTCACCTGAGACATTCAACAACACTGAATCTGAAAGACAAAGTTGAATCATACTCATTTCCCTTCTGTTAGCACCATAAGTCACCTCTAGATTGCGGAAGAGGTAAGTCTGATACCGATCAGTTTTATATGTCATAATGAATGAATAAGGGTGGTCGAATGGGCGCAGACTCAAGAGAATATTGCTTTAACTCAGAATCCCAAACCAGGAAAAACATAAGCAAGTGAGGTCTTGATCTAAATCCAATCAGGAATTTGAGTTTAAAATGAGCAAAGGGAAGACTTGGTGAGAAAATGTAAGAGTCTGCTATGGACATCCGGTCTTCCAACAGCCTAAGGAAGAAAAGCTTCAAGAACAAGATCCTCTTGGACCTAAAGTTTCATACACTAAGATATGACTAAATGACACAGTTATAACAAAACGATGATCAAACCTACATCACAATGCTATTGTAACAACTCGACTGGATCCTCCAATTCTGAGCTACTTAGTGTAAGAGGGAAAAGATAACACAGGAAACTGATTGAAACTGGTGAAAATATTGCAGTGATCAAACCTACATCACAACAACATAACTACCCTCGACTGGATCCTCCAATTCCAAGTGTTTTAACATAGTTGTTTATAGAGATACGAAAAGAAGATGACTTTCATTAAACAAGAAGTCTCAAAAATAGATGCATAACCAGAGGAACTAGTGCTTCCTCAAAACTTTACAATACGGGAGCCTAGCACAATCATCGACGACCCTTACAAAATATTAAAATTGAGTATAAATACTCGGAACTGCTCATGGC
>JASDQU010306661.1:96742-117297 GCA_032191745.1 Picea mariana
ATTTACAGAGGAGCTCTGGGTTGTCAGCTAGCCACCACGACCATCCTTTCTTGCTTTCCATTAATGGGGTGAAACGAGGCTTCAACCACCACCCCCTATTTCCATTAACTTCCTTCATTTGGATCAGGATGAGTTCTAACATCCATGAATTCCCTAGGCGGTGACCTGACTTCTTCAAATCAATCTTGGTGCTTCGAGCCCTGCTGCTCTTCTTCTGCAATCAATACATGTGCTTTCGTCACTTTGGCGCAACTCCTTTCCATTTCCCCAGCCTTGCATGTGACCCTGGGCTGCGACCCTGTGCCTAATTCCCAGGCGCTAGTCGCGATTTTGGCTATCAGGAGTTTCCACACTCCTGCCTCCAGGTATTTCGATCCATGAAACCATGAAATCTCTGATCAAGCGCCACGTGATCCTTTGGATCGAATGGCTCCCATTAATCCCGAGTTTCAGGACTTTGAAATATCGACAAACGGTACTTCGGGACATTGGGCATCAGGACTACGACACATCGGGACATAGTCGATCAACATTTCGGGATTCTGGGCTTCACACCCTGCTCCATGATGAAACCCCTGAATTGCAAAATCGCAATTTTGCTTATATGCTACCACATGCTCCCCTAGTTGGACGACTCAGATTATTTCGCGACTTTGCGTTTCGTGAGTCTTCAAGACTCTACCTTCTTACTTTCCCTACTCACGAAATCAAAAAAATCTAATCCAACGGTCTAGATTTCTCCTTTGATCAATGGCTGCGATGTTTTCACGATTTCACATTTCAAGAGTCTCTGATGTGATCGACTCTCGACCTCCTGATTCATTAAATCACGACTATGCTGATCGTGCGCTACATGTCCCTCTGAAATGAATGGCCCAGATCTCACGATTTCGAGCCTTGGTTTGATGCTAAACTTTGCACAACTCTGTAATCCCGATTGCCCGATGGTCGTCGATCTAATTATCTCTAGATCCAACGGTTGAGACTAAGCCTGTGCTTGATGGATTTTTGTCGACCAGGTATGTGTGCGCCTTTGCATAATCGCACCCCGAATTTGGATAAAAATGCATATGGTGGGGTTTTAAACCCATTTTCTCGCATTTGGTCACCCAATGGCCAACTTCAAAGGAAAAACATCCCCTTGCAAGAATAAGTGCTAACATTAGGCTCCATGGGTGATAGAGTCCTCCCTACGAGGCTCTAAGATCTCCGTTTGCAGTTCCAGCCGCCTTCTGTTGGGCTATGGAGTCAAGATCAAAACACACTGCTGAAAATACAGGCCGAAAGTAAAAACAAAAATAAACATACATGCTCGAAGGATCTTATTTATGTACAGTTATAAACTGATAAAATTTTACATAGTGCTAGGTGAAAGAAAACTTCCACCAGAGCCATTCAAGTAACTTCCTAACTGGAAGCTCCTTCACTCTGTCGATGATTGATAACAGGTAATGCAACTGTGACAATAGAATGGTTACATTCTTCAACTTTCCTCCTAATGATGAGGTCAGGATAAAGCTGGGTGGCTTCAAAACATGAAGGAAATACAACTCCATGTATTCCTTCATAGTCTCATAGGCCAAGCGACAAACTCCATAAAATTGGTAACATACAGCCTTCTCTGCAACACAACTGCTCACACATTGTTGGATGTTTCTTGCAAGCGCAGGTGAATGAGAAGTTGATGCGGGCTGACTAATTTCAGACGATGGTTGCTCACTTATAGGCTCTGGAAAGGAGATAAACCTCCCCTTATGTTTCTCATCTAGTTCTTCTTCATGGCTTTCTCAAGGGTCAGATTCATAATCATCATAAACAGGACCCGTGGGAAAACTCTGCTCTTCATCTTGCTGCTTAGTGTCTTTGGCAGGTCCAGGATAGCTGATTTCTTCGTAATAATTTTCATTAATGAATAGAGGACAAGGTTATTCTATTTGTTCTTGGAAATCCTACATATCCAGCTTAGAATTTGATTCGTAGTTGTCATACACAGGCTGGCTGCTCCTCTGGTAAGAAAACTATGATGTGGGGCTTTGTTGCTCCTCATCTGAATAATCATCAAAGCTTGGGGCAACAGGTACGTCGGGAGTAGGATGCAAGGCCTCTACAACTATGAGGTCTTCAACGCTTTCATCATTGGTAGCGCTGTCAAGAACATCTGCCTCCAGGACTGGAAAATCCTTTGCGCTTTCTTCATATTCTAAACTTTCTAGCTGGGCAGAGAGAGAATTTACCAGTTGCATCAGGTCACCTAGGGCATCTTCTTCCTCCATATTGTCCTCATCCTTACAGTCTTCATTAGACACAACCATATCTTGATCATGGCCTTTACATTCCTCACAACAGTTATGACAAATTAACTCAGAGGAATAGAAATTTTGACAATGCCTATTGAAAACTGCATGAAACTGCTCCAGGGAGGAGATGCTAGCAGGGGGCAAGGACCGATACCACTCATGGGCATCCCTGTCCAATGAGAACATGAACATATTCATTAAAACATCCTCATGATGTATCTCCCACTAATGCATGAGTTCATGAAACTCATGGATATGTTGAGCAGGGTGGTCCTCTTTACGTTCTCTAAATATGGGCAAATAATCACCCCATTCATCCACAATAGGGACAACATTAGGAAAACCATAAACAACAGAAAAATCAAAAGGGGAAAACCTCCGAGCCAGGATTTTGTCCATTTCGAACCAGTGGAGTCACCAATCGATCCTTTAATCATGGAGTTTCCAGGTGAATGATTGACAAATTTGAATGTGTCTGGTCTTTGATCACCATCAAAGGCTAAATCATAACATTGTCATTCCCCCAAAGAACTTCTCAAGCTGAGAAAGCAGTTGTTGAAAACCTTCTCGAGAAATCTCTTCTGGGTCAGCTTTCAGGTGTGCTAAAAGTAGCCACAACTGAAACAGTGAAGTGGAAATAGTGGAGTCACCACAGTAGAGTCACCAAGTGCATAGTTGCAATCTTTGATGTACTAGGTTTTGATGCACCCTCAGAACGAGTAATCTTTGTTGTTCAATCCCAGGGAAAATCTTCAATTTAGTCCCCGACAACGGTGCCAGAAATGTTAGTGCCAGAAGTCACCTCTGGATTGCGGTAGAGGTAAGCTTGATACCCATCAGTTTTATATGTTACAATGAATGAATAAGGGTGGTCGAATGGGCACAGACCCAAGAGAATATCACTTTAACTGTGAATCTCAGACCAGGCAAAACATAATCAAGTGAGGTCTTGATCTAACTCCAGTCAGAAATTTGAGTTTAAAATGAGCAGAGGGAAGACTTGGTGAGAAAATGTAAGAGTCTGCTATGGAAATCCAGTCTTCCAGCAGCCTAAGGAAGAAAAGCTTCAAGAATAAGATCCTCTTGGACCCGAAGTTTCAGACACTAAGATATGTCTAAATGAAACAGTTATAACAACATGATGATCAAACCTACATCACAATGCTACTGTAATAACTCAACTGGATCCTCCAATTTCGAGATACTTAGTGTAAGAGGGAAAAGATAACACATGAAACTGATTGAAACTGGTGAAAATATTGCAGTGATCAAACCTACATCACAACAACATAACTACCCTCGACTGGATCCTCCAGTTCTGAGTGTTTTAACACAATTGTTTACAGAGATACACAAAGAAATTGACTTTCATTAAACAAAAAGTCTCAAATACAGATGCATAACTAGAGGAACCAATGCTTTCTCAAAACTTTACAATACGGGAGCATAGCTCAACCATCGACCACCCTTACAAAATATCAAAATTGAGTATAAATAATCAGAACTGCTCATGGCCCTCAGGGATACGATGGGACCACTGCATTTAAATATTTGCGTTTCCTCCTTCTCCTTTCAGAATGCACATGTTTTCCTCTATCAGATGTGAAATTCAAACAGTACAGACTTTGTAGGAAAACCCATTTACAGAGGATCTCTAGGCTATCATCTAGTCACCACGACCATCCTTTCTTTCTTTCCATTAATGGGGTGAAACGAGGCTTCAACCACCACCCCCTATTTCCATTAACTACCTTCATTGGGATCGGGATGAGTTCTGACATCCATGAATTCCTTAGGCGGTTCCCTGACTTCTTCAAATCAATCTTGGCGCTTCGAGCCCTGCTGCTCTTCTTCTGCAATCAATACATGCGCTCTTGGCCCTATGGCACAGCTCCTTTCCATTTCTCTAACCTTGCATGTGACCCTGGGCTATGACCTTGTGCTTAATTCCCAGCTGCTAATTGTGATTTTGGCTATTGACAGTTTTCACACTCCTGCCTTTAGGTATTTCGATCCACGAAACCGCGACATCTTTGATCAGGCGCCACATGATCCTCTGGATCGAACGGCTCCCATGAATCCTGGGTTTTGGGACTTCGACATATCGACAATTGGCACTTTGGGACATCGACCATCGAGACATAGTCGATCGACATTTCGGGACTCGGGGCTTCATGCCTTGTTCCATGCTGAAACCCTCGAAATGCAAAATCACGATTTCTCTTATCTGCTGCCACGTGCTCCCCTAGTTAGATGTCTCAGATCATTTCACAACTTTTCGTTTCACGAGTCTTCAAGACTCTACCTTCTTATTTTCCTGACTCACGAAATCACAAAAAGCTGATCCAATGGTCCAACTTTCTCCTTTGATCAACGACTACGATCTTTTCGCGATTTCGCATTTCAGGAGTCTCTAATGTGATCGAATCTCGACCTCTCGATTCGTGAAATCGTGCCTATGCTAATCATATGCCACATGTCCCTTTGAAATGAACGGCCCAGATCTCACGATTTTGGGCCTTGGTCTGATGCTAAACTTTGCATAACTCTGTAATCCCGATCGCCCGATGGTCGCCGATCTAATTATCTCTGGATCTGATGGCTGAGACTGAGCCTATGCTTGATGGATTTTCTCCGACCAGGTATGTGCGCACATTTGCATAATCGTGCCCCGAATTTGGATAAAAATGAATATGGTGGGTTTTTAAACCCCTTTTCTCGCATTTGGTCACCCAATGGCCAACTTCAAAGGAAAAACATCCCCTTGCAAGAATAAGTGCTAACACCTGCTTTTGAGTTTCTCCCATTCTTCCCTAGACATACCTATAGGAATGGTACCTGGGTAGATTGTTTCCCATTGTTCTCTATCTACAAAGAAAATCTTTAATTTTAAGATTCCAAAGCTCAAAATTCTAGCTATTGATTTTTTCAATCTATATCCTCGAACTACTTGCCATTCTTTAAGCACAACTTTAAAGATCTCTGAATTATGACTCTTTTTAGACTTGGGGTTTAGCTCAAATCCAATATTTTCAAACCAATATCTGATACCACATGCCAGGAAAATACACTTCCATGCTAAACCTAGTAGAATAGAGGAACATAGATCTAAATTATAAAATAAATGTCAAAGCAATCACAGAGTACGCGTAGATTTTACCCCGGAAAACCAAATGGTAAAACCAACATTTCTTGAGCGTCTTGCTCTTTTGTTGCCTTATTTTGATGAATAAAAGGTTACATTCCTAAACTTGGTCTACAACTAAGACACAATAGACTTCATACCTTCTTGATTTACACAAGAAAAACCTTACAACCAATTAGACTTACATCTACAAGAACAACAACCTACTTCTAAAGATTAACATGAAGATCAAATTAACACGAGTACAACACACCTTATTTATAGGATTTACAATAGGAAAAACCTTAAATAAAGGCACCCAAAAGATGGTTACATATCCATGTATATCATTGGCTATAAATCCCGCAAATTTCGATATTTTGTTACATTCGACTACCAATCGGATTACCGGTCGACCTACATTCGGTCTTCAATTGGTTGCCACATGACCTCCTATCGACCTATTTTCGGCTGACCTCTTTGAATTGTTGTTGTTCACTTCGAATTCAAATTTCTTGTCGATTACTTCGACTTCTACTTTCACTCCCAATGGATCCACCTCGACAAGACTTTCACTGCAAATAATATAACAACCCAACACTGTGGACTCCAAAAATACAATGTAGCAACACTAGTAAATAAGATTTAATAAGAATGGACAAAAAATGTTGAAAACATGGGAGAAATGGGTACTTACTAGAATATTGTTGAAGACTAAGGCTAAAAGACAGAGATAGTGACCCAACAAGTCATTACTTTTCTTTTCTTTAATATTATGCTTCTTTCCTCTCCAACATCTAAATTTCCCTTCCCATTTAATTAGTGTTTCATATAGGAATCCAAATTTTATGATGAATATCAAAGCTTGAAGCATTGAACTCTAAAGAGTGATATATTGATATGATCCTTAAACCTTAAAATGGAATCACAAACAAGATATTAAAAATTCTCAATGCTTCATTCATTACAACAAATCCTTGTGATTTGCTCCCTTTTTTGCTTCTAATGAATGTTTTAGTGTATTTTTCGACATTTTTTTTGAAAAATTCAGTGCTATTTATTGGGATGGCACTATTGTTGGGTATGTGTTATATTATTTGCAAGAGAAGTAGTGTCTATGCTTTGCGTCAGGCGCACAGGGAGGCAAAGCCTGCCGCATAGGGGTTCGGGGGCATCGCCCTCAAAAAAAATATTCTACCTTGAGAAATGTGTCACATATTTAGGTTATTTTTTGACACATGGTTTTTCGGCGATGGTTTTCTATTTCTGGTTAAGGAATTAGGGTTGTTGACTAATCCAGGTCATTGGGTTAGGGTTTTGTATTCCGTTGGATCCTATATGTATATTGTATTGTAAACAATGTATCACTATGAATGAATATAGAATATGTTAGTTTTCCTGGTTTGGGTTTCCAGGGGAAAAATCTCTGTGTAATGTTTCTATTTGCCATTGTATCTTTTTTGTTCTTTTATTGAAAATCTGTTTGTAGTAAATATTGTACAAGGTTAAAGAATGTTTTAGTGTATTTTTCTCAAATTTGTTTGAAAAATTCAATGCTATTTATTGAGATGGTGTTATTTCTGGCGTTTTTTGCGCTGACCAAAACATGTAGGCACTAAATTAGGTGCTAATAGTGCCAGAAATAGCACCATATGTGCCTAAATAGTTAATTAGTTGAGGTTTTGGGGGTTAAGTGGATAGGGTCTTTGAGGATTATGGGATTTAGGGATTTGGGGTACAAGGATTAAGGGTTAAGGGATTAGGGGTTAGGGATTAAGGCATTAAGGGTCAAGAACTAAGGGATTTGGCGCTTATAGGTTAGGTAGTTTAATGGTTAATGTCTTAGGGATTATGGGCTAGGGGATTAATGTTTAAGTTCTTAGGGCATAGGGGTTTATGGATTAAGGGATTAGGTATTATGGTTTAAGTGTCTAATGGTCGATCGCTTAGGGGTTAGGGGATTTAGGGATTTTGTGTTAATGGATTAGTGATTAACTAAGGTTGAGGGATTAAAGTTTTAAGGGTCAATGGATTAGGGGTTAGGGAATTTAGGGATTTTTCGAAACTCTCTTGAAATTTCATGGAACGTCTTTTAACACGCCCATCACCAATGTCATCCACTGATGCCGCACGGGGAGTTGTGGATGGGGCCAATGTTGAAATTTATTCAAACTGTTCCTATATGCATTGAAATTTCACATGGTTAGAATAGAAACATGACTTAACGTTATGCAAGGGTTTTAAGACTTAGGGATTCCTGATGTCCCCACATAATCTTTGAGATCGTCCATGTTTGCATCAACATTCATCATGCAGTCTCATTGTCATCATTTTCCATTCACATATACAGAATGTTTGTCAAAACTCTCTTGAATTTCATGGAATGTATTCCAACATGCACATGACCAATGTCATCGACCAATGCTGCACGGTGAGAAGTGAATGGGGACAATGTTGAAATTTCTTCAAATTGTTCCTACATGCGTCAAAATTTGACATGGTTAGACTAGACACATGACTTGATGGTATGCGAGGGTCTCAAGATTGAAGGATATTTCCTGATGTCCTCACATAATATTTGAGATCATCCATGTTTGCATCAATGCTTATCATGTAGTCTCATTGTCATCATTCGTCATAATTCCCATTTATAGAATATTTTTCGAAACTCTCTCGAAATTTCATGAAACGTCTTTGACCAACACGCCCATCACCAATGTCATTCATCGATGCCACACGGTGACCAGTGAATGGGGTGAATGTTGAAATTTCTTCAAACTGTTCCTATATGCGTCGAAATTTGACATGGTTAGAGTAGACACATTCCTTGACGATATGCGAGGGTTTCAAGAATCAGGGATTCATGATGTCCTCGCATAATCTTTGAGATTTTCCATGTTTGCAACAATGTTCATCATGTAGTTTCATTGCCATCATTCCTCATTCCCATCTCTAAAATCTTTTTCAAAATTCTCTTGAAATGTCATGTAACGTCTTCCAACACGCCCATCACCAATGTCATCCTCCAACGCCACATGGTGAGAAGTGAATGGGGCCAACATTAAAATTTCTTCAAAATGTGCATGTATGCATCAAAATTTTACATGGTTAGATGAGACACATGCCTTGATGATATGCGAGGGTTTCAAGACTCAATGATGCTTGACGTCCCCGCATAATCTTCGACATCCTCCACATTTGCATGAACCTTCATTATGTGGTCTCATTTTCATCATTTGTCATTCCCATATACAAAATCTTGGTCGAAACTCTCTTGAAATGTCTTCCAACACGCCCATCTACAATGCCATCAACTAACCCAACATAGTGAGTAGTGAATGGGGCCAACTTTGAAATTTCTTCAAAATGTGACTGTATGAGTTGAAATTTTACATGGTTAGACTAGGTGAATGCATTGATGGTATGAGAGTATTTTAAGACTCATTGAAATCATTGATATTGAATATTCATGTTTTTATATGAAATAGGAAACTAAAATTGAGCTTTAATTTATTAAATTTTCACCTAATTCTAGGTGATAAAAATATTTTATTTTGTTTAATTATTTTATGTTTAGTTCTTAATAAAACATAATAAAAAATTATCCCCAACATTAAAATGAAAACAATATAAAAATAATGAAGTTAACAAATTTTCTTATTCAAATCATTGTGAGATACACACATTATTATTTTATTGACTTTTGTTTCTTCTTGAACATATGTTGATACAAAATGAATGGAAGAAGCATCCAAGTAATCCTATTTTTTTCTTCCAACAATTCATACCATATCTTGAACACTTTAAGTATATTGCAATAGGTAATTTGTATTGACACAAATAATATTGAACCATTTCAAAGTTTAGGCCATAAGAATCATTATTTTTTAAACATGGATTACAAATAGTTCTGAAAATTTAGAAGTCTTGGTAATTTACATCATTGTCTGCAACAATGTCATCTAGTGTATCATTTTCAATGTTCATATGGTATTTAAAATATTTAATATTATCATCATCCTGATCTTGACCTGCATCATCTTCATAATCATTGAAATTTGACTGTAGACCATCCATATTGTTACCAGATGTATTTGGATCATCATTTTCTATACCATCCATATTGTTGTCTTCCATAACATCATCTAACTTTGGATTGTTGTCTTATTGTTCTTGAACATAACCATCTTCAACATCATCATGGATGCCAATTTCTTCGATGTTCTTTAATCCCTCTATCTCATTTTTTTGGCCATCCTTTTTTTGCTCAATATCCACTAATGCATCGTCAAATACATGCCTTAATCTTGGATCATAAAGTATGACAAACATCCATTTTCAGTCCAGAATATCTTCATAGAAAAATACCTGCACATGAATGAGTACATACATATATTAGACATATGTTATAACATTTTTATTGATGAATAGACACATGTATATATTCGCAATATAAAGTGTATTAATAGATTATTGGTCACTATCACTTCTTATTTGAGTTAAATAAATACCTTCTCACAATGAATTGGTAGAACATAAGGCTCCTTATCCTCCGGTAGGAACCTTGAGGAATCTATAGAAAAAAATCCACTATGGGTATCATGTCTTTGTGTCCTCTCAAATGCTTCATACCATCTACACTTAAAAATACAACATTTAAAAGAGTGGTTATCCAACCCAATAATTTCATGTATTTTCCCAACATATTGTAGATTTCCTTCATTAATATTCTTATCTTTTGATCTTGATTGATTGGATTTCTTGAAGTCAACCATGGTGCCACAATTGAAGGATCATCTCTTTACATATACATGTTCTACATGATAATGTCGACCATATGCCCACATTTCTAGATATTTCCTTGCCTGTGAAACATCATTTATTTCAGTTAAAACAAATATAATGACAAATATTAAAATAGTTAATAGTGCCAAAACTGTAAGGAAACAACATTTTGTAAAATTCCAACTATACCTTTCTTTCACATCCTCTAGACATGTTGATTTCATATTTTGTTATGTTTGAATCTATACCTGCATCTTCTATTTGATTTTGAATTTTTTCAGTAACCCATTCTAGTGTGCAATCTTTCCCCCATTCCCCTTGCAGATCAATATGAAATGGGGTATTTCTTGGGTTCGATCTCTTAAATTGTCTCCTTTCTTCTAACACTTCTTCTATATTTTTATCATACAAATCAATCCATTTGTTCATAAAGTCCATGTGTTATAGAATGAACTTGTCAGGTATAGCACTTTAGTCTACACCTATTACATGTCAACATGTTTGTTTCAAACTCCAAAGGCCATTTTGTTAATTTGACAAATAAATTACAGAGTGAATTAATGATTGCAATAAAAAAAACCACAATGATAATGAGTTTACTTACTAATTTCTACTTGAACACCATTAGATTATGGTTTTTCTCCATCAATAATATCTGATGCTCATTCTTCATCTCAAAAGTGTGGCCCATCTTTGAAATCCTTATCAAGAAATTCACATAGGAATAAAAATACTTCATTCAATACATACCCTTCAGCGATGCAACCCTCTGGATGTGCCTTTTGTCGGACATATATTTTTAGAGTTTTCGTATATCTCTCAAAGAAAAAAATCCACTTCATTGATATGACACCCTCCAATTCAATGTCATTGACTAGGTGTATAAGTAAATGGACTTGTAGGGAGCTCCTTCTCAAATACACATACAATTTATGCAATTTCCTTCTTCCATTTTGGAACTTCACATTTGTGGATCTCCTTGGATGTCACCCACCTAATATAATAATAGTAAATTAGTATGAACCTTTAGTAAAAAATTAAAATGAAACACAATATCTCTATGTCTCTCACACATGAACATTCCATACCACATACCTTGAAAATGTTGACAATTGACTTATGGCATTCGTCAAGTCAACGATAAGACATGAATACCCCCTAATTGCCAATGGCATGATATGATGTCAAACACATTTATGAAATATCATTAGTTATTTTTGTCACACAATATAATATCATAATATATTTAGTACCTAATCAATTTTACCAATAAAAGTTAAATGATGATATATAATACCTTCATAAAATTATGAAAATCATGTGTTTTAAATCCTGTGATATGTCCATCAACTATAAAGTCTTTAACCAATGATGACCCATAGATAGTAGGTGTCCTTATTGAACGTATGACATTTTTTAGTTTGTCTGGCTCTTTCTTTTTCAAAATCCATGGAGCTTCTGCATATGTTTCATTTTCCCTGTTTGGTCAAAAATGTTTTCTATCTAATTTGGTACGCGGAAGAGAAATATCTCTCCTCGAAGACACAATTTTCTTCTCTTTTCCTGATATATGTCGAAATATTGAATCTAGTACATTTTTGAAGATGTGCATAGGATATAATAGGTGATATATTAATACATCTTTCTAGTAAGGGAGCTCATAAAATATGGATTTCCTTTTCATCCTTTCTGGCATCTTAGTTACAACTTGTTTTGGTTCTTCAATAGAATCACCCCCTTCCAAAAAATCATGCAAAGCTTTCAATTCAACATATTCATACTTCTTAAGCCAATCAGATGGACCCATATGAGGGCCTCTATTTTCAAATTTTCCATCAAATTGATTCTTATGGTGGTTTCTAAACTTATGATCTGGTGGTAGAAAAACCATGTAGTTTGCATACCATGTAGTTTGCATAAATAAATTTATGTAGATATTTAGAATACCTCCCTTGAAATTGTTCTACACATCTTGGACATGAAAATATCCCATTTGTTTGAATCCCTGCAATTCAATAAGTAAGGTTAATAACATCGAAATAATAGTATAAAACTAAGTATGAAAGTTGGGATGAAAATAAATTATTAGTGTAAATATGTAATTTTTTTTATCTTATCGGAACAAACACCAAGTCCTGGGAAATCATGAATAGTCCAACATAGCACACCATACAACATGAAGGACCTATTCGATGGAGGACGTGATATGCCATACATTCTTATGCCTTTCCATAGCAGTTGCATATCATCAATAAAAGGCACAAGATAAAAATCCTTGTTTTTAACTTGATGTTTTCCTAGAACAATGAGAGTCAACACAAGGTTCTCCTTTCTAACACTCATCGATGAGGGAATATTGTATACTATCAATATGACTGGACAAACACTATAATTTGAGCTCATGACAGAGAATGAACACACTCCGTCAATTGCAAGACCAAACTTTATACTACGGGGTTCATCTTTGAATTATCTTGGTCATTTTTCCTCTATGTGTTTCAATTCTTTGGAGTTGGATGGGATTCACATGAATCCATCTTTAATCCTATTCTTTGTGTTATCACATGAAGTTTTCATGGGTCTTTTTCATTTTTTGCAGGCTGACCAATTCCTTTGTTTGCACTAGGAAAAACCATGAGCGAAGATGCAACATTTAGAGCAGTCCATTTCGAAGCTTGAAATACAAGCATACAGACATGCTCGTTTTTCAGCGGCAGAGATCCCATGTACAGTTCAGATCAGCGGCTCTCGACCAGCTGGAGTTTCAAAGTTGCACAAGGATTAAAGACTAGACAGAAGCCCCGAAGTTAATGAGAGGATGCCACATCAACCAAGAGAAAGCGACTTCGGGGTATTTCCACCCAAGCATCATGAAGTCCCGAAGAGATGAAGTCTCGAAGTAATGTCTGGATAACACGTCACTTCGGGCCCTACCAACTCCACAGGTGTTTTTTAGCTCAATACATGACACTCATCCATCAGTGGCTGTGACCTCATATAGCATCAGGTCATTACGTCACTACATGCCCGTACCACTCTGAGAGTTTTTCATACTTCACAATCGAAAACTCCCGAAGCCCAAAATGCCAAAGTGCCGAAGACACTTGGCACTCATCCGTTAGGACTAGTGGTACTCATCTGTGAAGACAAGTGGCTTTCATATGACCTGACATGTGGCACTCATTCCGGGTCATTCGGCTGCATCATTCACCCATTTCCACGTGGCACATGTCGCCCTTCTTTCCATGACATGTTAACACAATGACACTAGGCCACCACATCAGATTCGGGAGATTGTCCTCAGGTAGATATTCCTGCTCAGCATTCAAATATCCCAAGCGCCAAAATTGGCTCCATCTCTAAACATGGTTAAAATGATTATGGAGTTAGTAGATGGATAAATTTTAGCTGGGGCGCTAAAATGGCAGGGTTTCCCAGATTGCGGATTTGCATCAGATCAATGGCCACGCTTCATTTCGTGGATGCAACATGCTCGAATGATAAAATTATTGAGTGATATTGAAATCGAAACCATGGTAGGGTAAAAGGGATATGTGGAGGAAGGTGGTGAATTGTGGGCTCAAAAGCGATGTGGATCCAAACCTCCTTTGACGGCCCCACAATCACGTGCTTATTTAGCATCAAATATGAGAGCAACATGTAGCATCCCCCTAGGCGTTGAGCCTCGTCCCGATGCTGAGGATAAATCATTTTATGAAAGAAATATTTGGTAGTTGAAATCTCGACTCACTCCATAAATAGAAAGCATGGAGGGTTTGGACGTGGAGACAAAAGATTGTCAGCCCGAGGTACCACGAGGGGCAATTTTCCTACAGGCCCATGTTGATCCTAGTTTTCTTCTAACAAAAGAAACAAGACAGATGAAGGACCTTTTGGGAGGGGAGAAAATATGTGTAAATTGGATACATGCAAGTGCAGACAGTGAGGAGACACAAATGGAAAATCCTTGGACATGATGGCCAGCTCGCGCTCCTAGCGGTTGTCCACTATTTTGGGTATAAATACACCAATTGAAGAATATGTTAATGTTAATGGTGGAGAAGAGCTCCCTATTTCTTAATAGTTTTATAGCAGAGTTGTTCTCTGGTTATGTATGAGACCTAAGACTTTCTCATTAATATAAGTCAGTTTCTTTCGTTATCTTGTTTTCTCTTGTGATGAAATACTCATGCATGGATGATCCAGATAAGATGTTGTGGTTGTATTGTAATGAAGGTTTGATTATAATGTTGCTATGATATGTTTCAGTATTTCAAACTTAAGTTCAAGAGTGTTCTTGCGCCTGAGTTTCTCTTCACCAAGCTTCTTGAAGGCCGGATGCTTATGGCAGACTTGACCACTTCTCTCACTAAGTCTTCCTTATTCTCACTTTTATCCTTAAACCACTGAATGAAGTGAATGAGAACCTCATTTTCTTATGCATTGCTAGCCCATTTTTCTATGTTATAACATTCTTATGCTGAGCTTTGTCCATTTGACCTCCAATCATGAACCTTCGCCAACAAAATTTTTTGATGGGTACGAGGCTTATCCTCCTGCAATTTGAGGGTGACTCTCAGTGCTAACATTCTTGGCATCATTTTCGGGGAATGAATTGAAGACATTTCCCTGGAATTGAACCAAAAAACAATATTGATTTTGAAGGTGCATTAGAATTCAGTACCTTGAAGATTGCATCTTTCACCTGGTGACTCCACTATTTCAGTTGTGGCTCCCAAAGGTAGACACACGAGGTCTACTCCACATCTACCTCTGGAAACACCTAAAGCTAACATAGAGAATATTATCAATAAAGGAAAGACTTCTCAAGAAGGATTTTCAACTGTTGTACCAGGTACTTCTGGTCATTTACATGATTCTACATTTAAAACTCCAGTATCTATATCCTATTCTCCACTCCTACCATTTTTTGATGTTTCTTGAAGTTTGGACTTTGAAATATTTCCTGTTGAATTTTCTCCTTTTAGTCCTCATTTGGAAGAATAAAGTCTAAAAACCCCTGTTTCTCTTGATATTGTAAGGTGGTTTAGAACAAGGAGCTTAGAATATTTTTCCACTTTGGGTTGTCCTACTCCTCCTCCTCCCTTGGACTCTATACCATCCCCCTCCAACACTCAACTCCTTCCCCTCGCTCCTAAAACCACAACTGCAGTTGTACCTGTCCAAACTCCATCTCCCCCTTGTTCTCCTACAGTTCACATCCCAATGGCAGGTGCTAATCTTCCTAGAAATAGGATGGATGCCATAGTGGCTGCTAGATATGCCCCTCTTCTTTTACCTCAACCTATGAATGCTCTCCCAGTTGAAGACTACCTTAAGTACATGCCCATGTTCACAGGGGAGGAAGACATAATTGCTGAAGAACACCTTTCAACTTTTTATATTTATGCAGATAACCTTAACATTGAAAATGAAGATGTGTGGATGGGAGTATTTGTACAAAGCCTTGATGGTGAGTATAGGAAATGGTTTAGGAGATTGAACCCTGGATCTATTGCTGGGATTGAAGCTCTGGATGATTCATTCCTGAGGCATTGGGGGGATTGTTTTTTTTTTCTTTATTACATTACAAAATTTGGGTCACTTAAGAGGAAAGAAGGGGAATCTGTTTTAGATTTCTCAAAAAGATTTAATAAAATGTACAATAAGATTCCCATTGAAACAAATTCTACAGAAACCTTTGAAAAGATTACTTATGCCAGTGATTTTGACCCTGAGTTTTGCCTCTTGTTGAGAGAAATGAGAGCTACCTCTTTATCTCATATGCAAGATGAAACCCTTGAAGTAGAGTCTAATATATTGGTATCTGACAAACTTAGGAGTAAATATGATAGAGACAGAAGAAAGGGTAGGGTTGAAGCCTCAACCTCTGATTCCTCTGTTGCCCACCCTCAAGTGGATGAATTAACAAAACTGGTAAAATCACTTTTTGCAGAAATGGAGAAGTTGAAACTTGAAGGAAAGAAAAGCTATAGGAACACCTAGAATGTTGATAATAGGGGTAATTTCAAAATACCCAATAATTCCCCTCAGATCCTCCAAAGAGATCACAGAAATAGGGATAGGGATGATAAAAAAATCCAAGCCCCTCTCCGAAATGACCTTGTTACTGATGAAGAAGGAGAGGAGGAAGAAGTTGATCCTGAAATCTACTGTCTTGTGACATCTCTTCATCTTCTCATTTAACCCAATACACATATGAAGAGTCTCTCATGGATAGCCAAATAAATGAATTAAGCAAAGGATAAAGGACTAGTGGCAATCCAAATAGATACAACCTAAGGTCAAAGAAGAAAGAGGGGAAGCATGACATTTCTGATCAACCTACTAGAGCATAGAATCCTGCTAAGAGTGTGGCATCTAGAAACACAGAAAAAGAGGCACAAAACCCACAGGAAGTGGTTAAGATCCCTACCCCAGAAGTTAAGGATATTTTGAAGCCTCCCTCCTCTTTTAGCTTTGAGAACGAGATTTAAAAAATTAAAATCGTTGTACCTTTTTTAGAGCTAATTAATAATGAGGATTTCAAAAGGTACCTTTCCAAAATGTTGTAGCCTTAACATTCCTCTAATTCCAAAGATTCAATCAACCTTCAAGATGAAAAACTAGTTTTCATCCTGGGACCTTTGGTAGAGGATAGAGATGACGCGTCACCCCCTTTCTACACATTATTAAACATTCATGATAAAGTGATGCACAACTACTTGATGGACTCAGGGGAATCTCATAACCTCATGCCTAAAACTTTCATGGATGAGCTTGGGTTGAAAGTTACAAAAACCTACCATGACCTATACTCATTTGATTCCAGGAAGGTGATTTTTCTTGGATTTATTAAAGACCTGGTTGTTTCCTTGTTCCAATTGCCAATAAAGAGTGTGGTCATGGATATTGTGGTGGCTAATGTCCCCCTTAAGTTTGGGATGCTCTTGTTAAGATCTTGGATCAAAAGACTAGGGGGAACTTTGTAGATGGATATTTCATATGCCACCATTCCTGTGTTTGGAGGAGAACATAGAAGGCTTTATAGGGAGGCACAATTAGCCTACATCATTAGTGATGAAGAAAATCCTACCAACCACCCTATTTTTTCACTTGATATTGATTTAGGATCTAGTATGTTGTATCTCACTGACGATCCTCAACCACCTATTGAAATCCAAAATCATTCCATTGCCTCTTGTGAATATCCTCCTCCTAATACCTTTGTTTGGAAGATGTTTTTTGATGGGGCCTCTTCTAAGGAGGGTGCTGGTGTTGGGGTTGTCTTTATTTCTCCTACCCAAGAGACTATATCTTTGTCCTTCAATCTTGAATTTGAAACTACAAACAATGTGGGAGAATATGAGACTCTTGTTTTGGGTTTGAGGGCTGCTAAAGACATGAGGATTGAAGAGCTAGCAGTGTTTGGAGATGCTGAATTAATTGTTCATCAAGTTAAAAATCTGTATCAATCTAAACACCCTAGGTTAAGGACTTATCGAAATGAAGTTTGGGATCTTGTTGATAGTTTCTTCTTAGATTTTATTATCTCATTTGTTCCAAGAGAGGAGAACACTATGGTAGATTCCTTGTCTGTTTCAACAAGTAATTTCAGAATTCCTTTTCCCCCTAAACTCAAGTATGGTGTGGAAGTCAAGTATAGACCCTCTATACCTGACAATGTCAAACATTGGAAGGTTTTTGAGGATGATCTTGAGATAAAAATATTTCTTGAGACTGTGGATGAGTTTTCTTCCTTACATAGTGATCAATATCATGATGTTGAAAAAGGCCCTCATACTAATATTTTTCTTAATAAAATTGTTGACCATCATATTGTTCAGTTGCCTAGTAACCATATTCCAAAAGGACTAGTCCCCTTGGAGACATTGTTTGATAGAAATGATGTTGCTGTAAAGGTTAAAGGTTTATCTGAAAATGCTGAGGTGACTGAATGAAATTTAGGTACGGAGGAGGATCCAAAGTATGTTAAGTTGTCTAGCAACTTGTCAAAGCAACTGTTAGCGCCAATTATTGCAAGCGAGGTGTTTCTCCCTGATTTTAGGCCCTTGGTGTAAAATGCGAAGAAATGGGGTTTAAAAACCCATAAAATTCATTTTATTCAAAGGTCGCAGTCATGAGAACCCAAGCGTAGCATGCATAAAATCTCCATTTCGGGCTTAAAATGATAGTAGACGGGCGATCAAGTTTTCAATGGCAAGGATCTATCATCAAGGCAGATTGATGGACATCGGGTAAACTGGGACCATGAAGTTGCCCGGAGTTTAACGCAGTGCAGAGGCCTGAGACAAAGTGCACGTATTCCATGAAATGATCGTGGCCATCCAATCCAGTCAGGACACATGGCGCCTAATCAGGCTCGATGGAGATTTTGGCTACCGGGACTTTGAAATATAGGGGGGCGCTCCTCCCTTGCATTTGGAATCACCGAAACGCGAAATGAAAAGGCACCTTTGGGTGCGAGCCCACGGTCATAGCATAGGGTCGTATGGAAAGGTGGGTCCTAAAGAAGGGGGACATGTGGCAGCTAGTCGACATTTCGGGGATTTTGGAGCTCCCGGTGGGAGAATCCCCGAAAGGGTCGGGACCATTAATCTTGGAGGATACGTGGCATGCGATTAAGTTTGGTCACCATTTCGGCTACCGGGACTTTGAAATACAAGGGTCGAGAGCAAAGGAACGAGAACTCCCATTGGGAGAATCCCCAAAATACATTAAGGTTCATCGTGACTATCCATATTAAATCAAATTCGACCATTGATTGCGGATTAGCCATTTCGACATTTCGGCTATCGGAAGTATGAAGGACAAGGGGTTGGCTCCTTGCCATCCCCAAGTCACGAAATGCAAAAGAGATTTGAGTGTTGGGTCCATGATCCTAGCGCCAGGGTTGTATGGAGTATGGCTAAAGAAAGTGAGCACTTAGGGCCAGGGTTGTTCGATGGAAAAATGATCGTGGCCCTCAGTTTTTAAAGTCGATCCAACCATTGATCCTGGAGGGCCATTTCGGAAGTTTGGGCACCAGGCAATTTGAAGGCGGGGGAGGTAGAAATCCCCAAAAGAAAAAATGTTGAAACACCCTTGGAGAGAGGTGCCAAGTCATGGACTTGGGTTACTTTGATGACGGTGCCAGAAGAGAGGGAGGCTAGCCTCCGAGCCTTAGAGAGCAGGCACATGGTATTCTCTTGAACATATCATCTCGGCCACTCCTTGGGGAAGCAGTTAATGAAAATCGAGCAGGTAGATGAAACCTTAGCTCGAGCCATGAATGGAAGGTATGGGAGGCCTGGAGCAATCAGCCCATGGTACCCTTGTATGTAGGTCCCCCTGCAAGAGCCATGCTGATTTAAGGTGGTATTTGACGAAGGAGTTCCATCCAGGTTTGACTAAAGAGATGCCACACCATAGAGGTTCGAGCATGCCTCTACTGGGCGAATTTTTCTGAGTATATATACTCAGTTTTTCTATTTTTGTAAGGATGGATGGTAGAGCCAAGCTCTCGACTGTAATGTTTTAATGAAGCACTGGTTTTCTTGGCTATGTATCTGTATGTGAAATTTTCTTGTTTAATGAAAGGCAACTCTCTTTTCATCTAGTTTCTATCCTATGCTAAAAGAGTTCATGATTGACTAATTCACATGAATCGTTGTGACTATGTTATGATAAAGGTTTTATTGTAACACTGTTATGTTCTTTTAGTTTTTTTGCAATTTGAATATAAGAGGTTCTTGTGTTCAAGTTTTTCTTCTACAAGCTGTTAGAAGCTTGATGCCTGCAACAGGCCTTCACATTTCCTCACATAAGTCTTCCTCCTACTCACCCTTATTACAACTTACTGTCTGAAGTTAAACCAAGACCTCATCTGCTTGTGCATGCCTAGCTTAGTCTCTGAGTTAGAACGATATTGTTCTGATTTTACTTCCATTCATCACCCTTTATCAACAAATAGTGACATAAACTGATGGGCTTCAGGCTTACTCCTGCTGCAATCCAGGAGTGACTTCTGACGCCAACATTTATGGCGCCGTTGCTGGGGACAAAGTTGAAAATTTTCGCTGGTATTGAACGACATCAAGCCTCTGATTCTAAAGGTGCATCAGGCATCATAGCCCTACAATATTGCTACTGTGCACCTGGCGACTTCATTGTGATGAATCCACTGTGGTGAACCTGCTATTTTAGTTGTGGCTTCCAGAGGTAGACACACGTGGTCCCATCCATAGCTGCCTCTAGCTACACCTAAAGCTGATCTGGAGGTGATTATCAGAAAAGGAAAGGCCTCTGAAGGAGAAACTTCCACCGCTGAACCAGGTAATTTTCCATCT
>JASDQU010306661.1:117397-128406 GCA_032191745.1 Picea mariana
GTATGGATGAGGATTTTCATCCATAGCCTTGGAGGTGAGGCCAGAAAGTGGTTTAGGGCCCTGCCTCCTAAATCTATCGATGGGATTGAGGCTTTGGATAATGCCTTTTTGAGACAGTGGGGAGACAAAAAAGACTTCATGTATTACATGACAGAGTTTGGGTCATGTTGGCAGCAATAATATAATTGTGATTTTTTATTATATCAATTAAATAATCTACATAGCTGCCTACACAGGGTCTTGAAATTTTATTGTTCTTCATGAACAGTTTCCAAAACGACAGTTGTAAATTGTCGCTTTTACCTATTGTCTATTCATGCTTCGTTTTCATGATTGAAAGCATGAAAACTTGTGACTGCAATTACCATTTTAAAATTTCATTGAAGGCAAGTTGTTTATATAATTTGTTATGGAGTTTTGATTCCTTGCCATGAAGATATTACCCTCTTTGTTTTTGATCCTTTCAATTCTAAGCATGTATAAGAGATTGATAGTTTTATGAACAAAAGACCCCCACCATTTGATTTTTTGTATGGTTTTGGTTTGATATTTGATTACATTTCTTTCACAAAACTCTTGATTTTTCGATTTTTGATTTACCCAAACTTTGCAATTAAACTCATGATGTGTGCACTCATTCTCATTTTAATGTTTTGGTCCTAGCTTGTACTGAACTCAAAGGTGGCATACAACTTGCAGACTGCCATTATCGCTTGGGATGGCCTTGAGTTTTGCAAGCCTCTTCACATGCGTTTTGATTAAACGACTATCCCATCGTATTAGTCTTCACACCGTTCATTGTTGGGCTCGGGGTTATGGCTCTGTTTTTTTTTTACAAACCCTACTTGTATGATGTGTTTGTTTGATTACCCTCCCGTCCAGTATGGCTCCTGTCATGAAAATTGAACCAAATGGTATCCAAACCCTGCTCTCATACGACGATGCTAGGGAGGATTTGGAAAGAAATGGCTGGCATGTTTTCATCAGGAAGTTTCAGGGTTTTAATCTTCAGGTTGCCCAAGAATTCACCTTATCCTTTGATGGTTGTAGGTTACTGAGGAGTTCCTGAGTCAAACCATAGGATTGCCAGTGAGTGGTCAGAACTGGTTTAAAAACGCAAAAGTGGAGGAAGTTACTTGGACCCTGCTGTTTACATCTCAAAAAATAACAAGATGTGATAGAGGTATGCCAATTTCTTTCCTAAAAGCTCAGTGGCATGATTTACTCGCTGTGGTAAAGCAATTTGTTACATGTGAGGGACGGTTTAGGCTTGTATTTTTGTACCATTTACGCCTGCTTATGAGTTTTATGGGTTTCCCTTTGAATATGCCATATTACTTACTCAGGAGTCTTTATAAAATGGGGAAAAGATATAAGAAACAAAGGTCAGACTCTAGCCTTTTTCATCATGGCCTAGTTAAAATCCTTCTCATACATCAATTACAGTCACAAGATGATAGCTGGGATTCGTTTATAATCCGAAATGGCTATGGTAACCCTGACTTGGGAGAAGTAGATAAACTCGTTGTCGAGGAAACCCTTGTCCACCCGACGACATCCCTTTCACCTCCTCAGACTTGTGTCTCTTCCCCTAACAACGAACCGTTGATCGATCCCAAGGTCATTCAACAGGCTAGTCAACATATTACACATCCAAAGGACTGTGTTAAAATTGTGAAGAAACCTACAAGAAAGAGGTTTAAGAGTAATATTGATATCAATTTAAAAAAAAAAGAGCTGGCAGGCTAATTTCACAGAGTCTTTGTAATAAGACGAATTCTCATGCCAACACTATCAGCATGATCGAGGTTAACGAAAGCTCAAATTCAGAAATTGACAAATTCCTTACAGAGGAAGACCCTTTGTCATTCAGCCCACACCCTGACTGACCCTATAACTTTGTCGATAATTTGCCTCCTTGTTTGAAAGACAATCCAGAGTTTCCTGGTGTCAAGCTTTGCAATGAACCTACTATTCGTTTGGAGGGCGCCCCGGTCCACAATCGTGTTTGTTCTAATGCAAATGCCACACAGTTACAGTGTGAGGTCTGTTTATCGTGGATTGAAAGATATTATATGGATATCCCAGTTCTGCAATCATGGGTTAAGGTTTTAAAAGAGCATATTGATGTTTTAACAAACGAAAACCACAGGCTTGAATCTATCCTCCAGGGGAAAGAAAAACGTATTAAAACCACAGGTCATGTGATTTTTAAAAACATTGAGGCTGCTACAGCCATTGTAAACTCCAAGGTTTTATGATACGATTTGATTGCATGTTTACAGGTATGATCTCTTAGATTATCATGTTTAATTTCATTCTTAAGTTAGATTATTTTGTTGCTGGATAAGCTATTTTTCATTATTAAATTATTTGTTTTATTTATTAAATAAAATGAGATTTCTTTTACTATTATAACTAGCTACATAATCGCAAGATTATGTAGCCAGTTATATCAATTCGAATTGTGTAAATTAATGACAGAAAATGTATCTGAAATATTTCTATTTTCTTTCTCTTCTAGGATATTCAGGGATCCATGATGTCAAAAATGATTTGAGGCACTCTTCAGAACTTCTAGTCATATCTATGATGTATTTTCAATGAACAAAAATGAACTGTTGTTAGAGGATTTAGTGAAGTCAGGGTGGTTTCATCCCCCTTTATTTTTGAAACAAATTTGATCTCAGGAACATAAACAATTATCTTTCCCGAGGCCTTTATAAACCCATCATTTTGTAAATAGTGGATCATCTCGGCCTGAGACCGGAGTATGGACAATTACACGCAGACTTGAATGAAACATAATGCATATTACAACTTTATCTTTTGTGTATCATGTTTTAGTTTAGGTTCTGTTTATTTCAATGTGATAATAGATGGTTATAGCCTTTGTCTTCATGATTTATTATAACTTGAGATAATTCTTTTATTACATGCTGTCCATAGCTTATGTTTCAGATATAATACACAGTGATCATCTATTCAATTTAAATTATGGGATTTATCTCTAATTTTCTGTTGAATGTTTAAATACAAGTTCTTATAGCGAGGCTTATCTCATTGTAGCTACTTGTAAATCATAAGATCACTGTGACTGTGTCCATTATATGTTCTGTTATCAAAACTCAATCTCCAACATATTGTTTCTCATTTATTCGTAGCAATCTTAAGATTCGTTGCAGGTTTACTTCCTGGAGAAGGTGGCTAGATACTCTCTATTGAATAGACGTTGGATGCATTAATAAGTTAGTCTGTTATTTCATTTCGTTTGCTTGCTTATTTTAGAATTTTTTTTATATATAGAATGATTTCCACTATCTATATCTTTCTCCTTAATTAAGTAGTTTAATATTTGAATGTATACATACAAGAAAACAAACCAAAAATACATAGTATTTTCGCTTTCTTTATTACTGTTGTTAAAAGAACCCATTTACATTCGATTTTTATGAGTTTAGATTAAAACTCATGGTTTGTATATATTGTATATATGATAAATAGAACTATTATATAAATATTACTTAGATAAATTGTATATATATATATTTAGATGTACATATATATTTCAGTGATTATTATTTAGTAAGTTATTATTTGTCTTTTAGTTGTTTTTCGCTTCCCTTAGGACTTTAGATTGGCCAATGGAGCCATTAAACCCGTCAGGGTGAGTCAATCCAAACGGCTTGGGTTAATTAGACAACCCCGGACCGAACTCACTCTTCTAGTTGACGAGCGGTCAATTTGGCTCGTCAACAGGTCTTTGAAGAGAAAGGAAGGAGAGTCTATCTCTGACTTCTCCAAGAGATTCAATAAAATGTACAATAAGATCCTCGCTGAGATAAAGCCCTCAGAATCCTCTGCTAAAATCACTTATGCTAGCGCTTTTGATCTCGATTTCTGCCTCCAATTGAGGGAAAGGAGAGCCACTACTCTGGCTCACATGCAGGATGCAACCGTGGAAGTAGAATCTAACATATTGGCTATTGACCAACTCAGGAATAAGGCTGATAGAGACATATCCAGGAAAAGACCTAAAGCCTCCCCATCTAATTCCTCTCCCCTTCCCCTTCAGACGGACGAGGTAACTAAAGTGCTAAAAACACTTTCGGCTCGAATGGAAAGGTGGGAGTTAGAAGGGAAGCTCATGTACAAAAATCCCCAAAATACTGATTACAGAGGCTTTAGGAGGCCTAGTAACAATGTGCCACAGGATTTGCCAAGGGAAAAAAGGAGCAAAGATAGAAATGATCAGAGGATTCAAACCCCTCTCCAAAATAACCTAGTTTCTCATGAGGAAGGAGAGGAGATAGATGAGCTCGACCCTGAAATTCATTGTATTGAAGACACTTTCCCTTTTCCCCATTTGACTCAATCTGCGTATGAAGAATCCTTTATGAACATTCAAATAAATGAGTTGGGTAAAGGGGAAAAGGCCAACAACACTCCTAATAGATACCATCTTAGGTCAAAGAGGAAATAAGGGAATTTTGATAGCCATGATCAACCCCTCATAGCGGAAAGGCCTGCTAAACCTGCAACAATCATTACTAAAGAAAAGAAAACTCAGAATACTTCGCCAACAGCCAAAGAACCTATCTCTGAGGTAAGGGAAGCTCCTAAGCCTCTTTCCTCCTTTATTTTTGAGCACAAAATTCAAAAGATTAGAATTCCCGTACCCCTCTTAGAACTAGTTAAAAATGAAGATTTCAAAAGGTCCCTCTCCAAACTGTGACAATCTGAGTCCCCCCAGCTTTCCACAGACTCAGTAAATCTTCAAGATGAAAAGCCAATATTCGTCCTAGGTCCCATGGTAGAAGACAAAGATGATTCATCGGCTCCCTTCTACACATCCCTGAACATACATGATAAGGTGCTGCATAATTGCCTCATGGATTCAGGAGCTTCCCACAATCTTATGCCCAAAATAGTCATGGAAGAATTGGGACTGGAAGTGAAAAAGGATTATCACGATTTGTACTCTTTTGATTGAAGGAGGGTGCAATGCCTTGGATTCATCAAAGACTTGCTGGCCTCTTTATTTCAACTGCCAATGAAGAGTGTGGTCATGGACATTGTAGTAGATGATGTTCCCCCCAAGTTTGGCATGCTGTTGTCAAGATCTTGGATTAAAAAAATTGGAGGAACATTACAGATGGATCTCACATATTCTACCATTCTAGTCTTTGGAGGGGAACACATGAGGTTGTACATGGAAGCTCAACTGGCCTACATTATTAGTGATGAAGCAAACCCCACCAATCATCCTATCTTTGCACTTGACACTAATTTGGGGTCTAGTTTATTGCAGCTCACTGATACTCCTGAAGACCCTTTTCAAATCAGAAAGCAACCCAGATTTATTCATGAGATACCTCCTCCAACCACCTCTGTTTGGAAGATGTTATTCGATGGAGCTTCTTCTAGCGAAAGTGTTGGTGCTAGAGTGGTTTTTGTGTCGCCTTGTCAGGAAACCATAGCCCTGTCATACAAGCTAGAATTTGAAGCTACCAATAATGTGGCAGAATATGAAGCTCTTGTTTTGGGTTTAAGGGCTGCAAGAGAAATGGGAATTCAAGGGGTAGCAGTGTTCGGAGATGCTGAGTTGATAACCTAGCAGGTCAGAAATGCTTATTGGGCAAAACATCCTCTACTCAGGAGTTACAAAAATGAGGTGTGGGGCCTGATTGATAATTTCTTCTCAGCTTTCAACATTTCTTTTATTCCAAGAGAGGAAAATACTTTGGCCGATTCCTTAGCTGTCTTAGCTAGTCTGTTCAGGATCCCTCTGCTGCCTAAGATCAAATATGATATTGAGATAAGATATAGGCCATATGTACTGGACAATATCAAGTATTGGAATATATTCGAAGATGATCATGAAATCAAAAAATTTCTTTAGTCTGTTGATGAATTTTCTGCATTACACATTGATTAGGATCCTGATCTCGAAAGTCACCCTCACCCTGAGGTATTTTTAAATAAATTTTCTAATCACCATATTATTCATCTTCCTAGCAATCACATTCCGAAGGGACTAGTCCCTTTAGAAAGACTGTTCGATGGGAATTATGTGGCAGTAAAGGGTAGGGTTTCAAATGAAGATGTTGATACAGCGGAGTGCAACATCGGCACATAGGAGGAGCCTAAGTTTGTCAAGTTGTCAAGCAGTTTGACCAAAGAGGAGAGGGCTGAATATATCAAGTTATTAAGAGAATTTGCTGATGTGTTTGCATGGACCTATGAAGACCTCAAGACATATGACACATCTGTCATTGAACACAAGATCCCACTAAAGGAAGAGGCTAATCCATTTAGGCAGAAGCTAAGACAGATAAATCCCATGTTGTTGCCTGTCATGGAGAGAGAAGTGAAGAAATTGTTAGATGCCCAAATCATTGTCCCCTTGAGATATTTTGAGTGGGTGGCCAATTTGGTCTTGGTGAGGAAGAAAAGTATAGAAATTAGGCTCTGTGTTGATTTCAGGAACCCACAGGAATCCCAGAAAGTTATGTTTGACTTCCATAGCGACCTTTATGGAGGGAATCATTTCTAGAAGACCACAACTTAAAAAGTTCTCAGGGCTAGGTACTACTGGCCCACCTTTTTCACTGATGTCTGTAGAGAAGTCAGAGCTTGCATCAAATGCCAAAAGTTCTGAAGAAAGCAGCAACTCAAATATCTGCCACTAAAGCCTGTAGTAGCCTCAACACCCTTTCAATAGTGGGGGTTGGATTTCATTGGAGAAATTCATCCTCCTTCAAGTGGCCAACACAGATGGATCCTGACTGTAACAGACTATTTCACCAAGTGGATAAAAGCTTCCCCCACCAGGAGTGCTTCACATAAGGTAATTATCAGCTTCTTGGAGGATATCATAGCCAAATTTGGATGTCCTAGTAGAATTGTCACTGATAATGCTGCTTCTTTCAAGTCTAAGCCTCTGGTTAAGTTCTGTGAGCAGTTCAAGATTTCACTAATTCACTCCACTCCCTATTATCCTCAAGGAAATGGACTGGCAGAATCTTCCAATAAAAGTCTAATCAAACTCATTAAGAGATTATTGGAAGACAATAAGAGGGCCTAGGATTCAAAGCTCAAATTCTCTCTATGGGCCGATCGAGTGACAACAAAGAAGTCCCTGGGCACCTCACCTTTTCAACTTGTTTATGGGATGAAGGTCGTGTTTCCCACTCAACTCACTTTACCTATAGCAAAACTCTTTCAAGATCATGAAGGAGAGCCAGACCATATGGTCAGAAGAATTCATCGGTGGAAGTGCAACAGATCAGGGAGCAGGTAATGGACATAGCTCATAGTCATCAACAAAAGATCAAGCAGACCTTTGACAGGAAGGTTAGGAAGGAGGAATTTGAGCTGGGAGATTTGGTGCTTAAGTGGGATGCGCCCAGGTAGGATAGGGGAAAACAAAACAAGTTCGATGCCCTCTGGATCGGGCCCTTCAAAATATCTAAAGTATTCTTGAATAACACATACAAGTTGCAAGATTTGGAGGGTGAAGAAGTTTTTAATGGCCCAATAAATGGGCATTTCCTGAAGAAATGTTTTGTTTGAGCCTTAGATGGCTCCTCTATTTTTGAAAATATTGTTTTTGTTCATTTTCGGCTTAATAAATGACTCCATAGCCCAAAAGAAGGCAAATGGAACTACAAAAGGAGTTCTTAGAGAATCACAGGGATGACTCTATCCCCCATGGAGCCTAATGTTAGCGCCAATTCTTGAAAGTGGGGTGTTTCTCCCTGATTTCAGGCCCTTGGTGTAAAATGTGAAGAAATGGGGTTTAAAAACCTATCAAATGCATTTTATTCAAGGGCCGCAGTCATGAGTGCCCAAGCATAGCACGCATAAAATCTCCATTTCGGGCTTAAAATGATAGCAAACAAGCGATCAAGTTTTCAATGGCAAGGATCTATCATCAAGGCAGATCGATGGACATCGGGTAAACCGAGACCATGAAGTTGCCCGGAGTTTAACATAGTGCAGAGGCATGAGACAAAGTGCACGTATTCCATGAAATGATCGTGGTCGTCTGATCCAGTCGGGACACATGGCGCTTGATCAGGCTCGATGGCGATTTCGGCTACCGGGACTTCTAAATACAGGGGGGCACTCCTCCCTTGCATTTGGAATTGCCAAAACATGAAATGCGAAGGTTCCTTTGGGTGTGAGCCCACGGTCATAGCACAGGGTCGTATGGAAAGGTGGGTCCTAAAGAAGGGGGATAGGTGGCTGCTAGTCAACATTTTGGGGATTTTGGAGCTCCCGGTGGGAGTATCCTTGAAAGGATTGGGACCATTAATCTTGGAGGATATGTGGCATGCGATTAAGTTCAGTCGCCATTTCAGCTACCAGGACTTTGAAATACAAGGGTTGAGAGAAAAGGAATGAGAAATCCCGATGGGAGAATCCTCGAAATACATTAAGGTTCATCGTGACCGTCCATATTAAATCAAATCTGGCCATTGATTGCGGATTAGCCATTTTGGCATTTCAGCTACCGGGAGTCTGAAGGACAAGGCGTCAGCTCCTTGCCATCCCCAAGTCATGAAATGCGAAAGAGCCTTGAGTGTTGGGCCCATGATCCTAGCACTAGGGTTGTATGGAGTATGGACAAAGAAAGTGATCACTCAGGGCCAGGGTTGTTCGATGGAAAAATGATTGTGGACATCAGTTTTTAAAGTCGATCCAACCGTTGATCCCGGAGGTCCGTTTCGCAAGTTTGGGCACCAGGAAATTTGAAGGCGGGGTAGGTAGAAATCCCCGAAAGAAAAAATGTTGAAACACCCTTGGAGAGAGGTGCCAGGTCATGACCCTGGGTTACATTGATGGTTGTGCCAGAAGAAAGGGAGGCTATCCTCCGAGCCTTAGAGAGCAGGCACGTGGTATTCTCCTGAGCATATCATCTCGACCACTCTCTGGGAAAGCAGATAATGAAAATCGAGCAGGTAGATGAAACCTCAGCTCGAGCCATGAATGGAAGGTATGGGAGGCCTGGAGCAATCAACCCGTGGTACCCTTGTATGAAGGTCCCCCTACAAGAGCCATGCTGAGTTAAGGTGGCATCTGACGAAGGAGTTCCATTCAGGTTTGACTGAAGAGACGCCATGCCACAAAGGTTCAAGCATGCCTCTGCTGGGCAAATATTTCTGAGTATATATACTCAGTTTTTCTATTTTCGTAAGGATGGATGGTAGAGCTGAGCTCCCGACTGTAATTTTTTAATGAAGCATTGGTTTTCTTGGCTATGTATCTGTATGTGAAATTTTCTTGTTTAATGAAAGGCAACTTTCTTTTCATCTGGTTTCTATCCCATGTTAAAAGAGTTAATGATTGACTGATTCACATGAATCGTTGTGACTATGTTATGATAAAGGTTTTATTGTAACATTGTTATGTTCTTTTAGTTTTTCTGCAATTTGAATATAAGAGGTTCTTGTGTTCAAGTTTTTCTTCTATAGGCTGTTATAAGCTCAATGCCTATAGCAGGCCTTCACATTTCCTCACATAAGTCTTCCTCCTACTCACCCTTATTACAACTTACTATTTGAAGTTAAACCAAGACCTCATCTACTTGTGCATGCCTAGCCTAGTCCCTGAGTTAGAACAATATTGTTTCGAGTTTACTTCCATTCATCACCCTTTATCAACAAATAGTGACATAAACTGATGGGCTTCAGGCTTACTCCTGCTGCAATCCAGGAGTGACTTCTGATGCCAACATGAACAAAGGGCTGAGTATGTTAAGATTTTAAAGGAGTTTTCTGATGTGTTTTCCTGGAAATATGAATACTTAAGGACATATGACACATACATCATTGAACATAATATCCCTTTGAAATAGGAGACCAAGCCTTTTAGGAAGAAGCTTAGATAGATAAATCCCATGCTGCTGCCTATCATGGAAAAATAAGTGAAGAAACTGTTAGATGCCAAAATCATCATTCCTTTGAGATACTCTGAGTGGGTGGCTAACTTGGTCCCTATAAGGAAGAAAAATGGGGAAATTAGACTATGTGTTGATTTCAGAAATTTTAATAGAAGATCCAAGAAATATAATTACCCCTTGCCAAATATGGAGCACATTTTGCAGAGAGTCACTGGTTCATTTAGGATGTCTATGATTGATGTATTTTCTAGCTATAATCAGATCTTTGTCTTGCCTGAAGATAGAGAGAAGACAACCTTAACTACTCCTTGGGGCACATTCATGTATTCTAAAATGCGCTTTGGGTTGATAAATGCATGAGTGACCTTTCAACGAGCAATGGACATTTCTTTCATTGGGGATAAGCACACATTTGTAGTCATCTATCTAGATGACATTACAATGTTCTCAAAATCTGATGAAGAGCATTATCATCATTTGAAAAAGGTTTTCCTGAAGTGCAAAAAGTTTGGTCTCTCTCTCAATCCTAAGAAGTATTTGTTTGCTATGAAGGAAGGTGTTATAACCCTATAATTTATAGGATCAACTGTTGATTATAATTTTGTTCCTTTAGTGTTTTTGACTTGCAGATATTGCTGCATTCTACAAAAGAAAAAGAAAAAAGAAAAGAAAAGAAAAAAGAAAAGAAAAGAAATGAGAAAAACAAAAAGAGGGCATAAAAGAAAAAGGATAAAGCCCCATGAATTTATAATGACTTGATCCATATAGTTTAAACATGGCCAAGTCTTTTAAATTTAAGTATTTAGGATTAGTGAATAAGCTTGGCTATAGTGTCTAATCTTAGCCAAGTAAATTAGGATTAGTGAATAAATTTGGCCAAACAGTCTAATTTTGGTCAAATAACCCCAGGGTAGAGTATTTTCTTAGCCCAATAGTTTAAGTTGGGCTAAAGGTGCAAAGGAGTAGGTTAGGACATAGGTTAGTTAGTTTCTCTTCAATAAAATGTGTAAGATGATCGATGAAAAATGCAAAATTTTGATGGTGAAATGTTTTTCCTAACCCCATGGTGACAAAAGAAAGGCAGGCAGTGTGCCAAAACCAT
>JASDQU010306661.1:128848-142582 GCA_032191745.1 Picea mariana
CATCCCTATGTGGCATCATCTCATTGCATCTTACCTCCCCGCTCCAAACATTTACCACCTACCATTTTTCTGAATCACCACCATCATCCAGAGATGTCGCATCCCAAAACCACCCTTTGCAATTTCCATGTCATGACTCCGACAACATGTCCCATCCATCTAATCGTTATAGGTCATATCTTTTCGTTCATCCCCCAATCACTATTTTGCACGTCAACCAGATACAGATGTCAGACGTCTTTCACCCTACCCTCTCATGCTCTAAAGTACCCATCAACCATTTATTACTGGCCACATACCCATTGTTCACCTGACCTGTCTGTTTTCACCGAACATCCAACCATGTTTCAGCCATTCTCATTTCACTCACACTCCCTGCCTATCAAAGACTCATTTTTCTTCACCTCTGCAACATCTCATCCAGCCATAGCTTTTGCCTACTAATGTTTGTTTAGTGTGTAGGTATCGGTGGAAAACAATGGCACCCAGAAGTAAAAAGTTAAACATAGAGGAAAATCCTTTCCTCCCACCTCCTGTCGATCTCGACCAGATCCCATTAGCAGAAAAAGACTATTTAATCTCAGAAACCAAGTCCGAATTCGACTTTGCTAAGCTACAGTCATGGTTTAAAGACACCTTCATCGATCAGAGCGATGAAATTGGGCTCTAGGAGTCAGGTTTCCCCCTGTATCTTTTTCCCCAAGTCCATCATTTTCCCGAATTCGCCCTCAAATGCCAAGTGCACTACCTCCTTGATCAGAGAGAGTATCTTCATCTAGAGAAACCTTTTTCCTTATTACACCCAAATCCATTGATCAGATGATGCAGGTTCCCAGATTCGAACCCCATTCTCCTCTCACAATTGAAATATTGACCAAAATGTATCAGAACCTGTCTTTTCCCCAAAGAGAACAAATATTTGAGCTATTCCTCCCACAAGATGCCCAATTTCCTAAGAAGAATCCTCCCTATCATTCCTCCATATTTTTAGAAAAGGGAAACCATATCATCTCCATACTGTGTTGTTTTCTCGGTTATTTCTCAAACAAATGGGTGGATGAACCTATCCTAGGATTCCTATCCATTTTCTCTGTTGAAGAGAAAGTTGCCACCCAATTTGATTTCAGTCGGTTTTTAGCCGAAAACCTGCACAGGAAACTAGAAAATTTCCCTACAAAAGGCATGTTCCGGTATTCTTCAATACTGTCCTACATGTTTATGTTCTATCAAGCAGACAAATTTCCCTTTCTCATGCAGAAAATGGACAAGGACGGAAAACCACAAGCAGTAACTTTATGGACATTGCTGCTCAGAAGAAACTCCACTGAATTCGGTTTCAAACAGTTCATTGAGTTGTTTTATCACCCAGTAGTCAGCATGCTTAGTGGAATACCAGAACCGAGGATAAACGAGGAGATCCAAAGAGTTCTGGACCTTTTGGATCTCGCAAAGACTAGGGATTGGTTCCTTTATCAGAATCACACCGAGCTCAGAGTGTATGGTTGTGAACTAGCTCCATATAAATTGCCCAAGTATGTGCCTGTTCGAATATTTGCACTAGAGTATATTCGTCAGATGATAAATTCAAATGAAATTCATTTTGTGTCTCTGAAGAAAAAACAATAGATGAGGATTAAAGGGAAAATAAGATCGTTTATCTGCAACGATTGAGTTGTCAGGGAAGAGGAAAATAAACTATTAAAGGAAATGAAATTCAACACCAGTTTCATTTGGCATTATGATCCAAGTGGGATCATTGCACAGATGAGAACCAAAAATAAAAGTTAACCTTATGCTCACACCCTCAAACCAAAAATTGAAAAGTATGTGAACCAGACAGAGTGGGAGGCAAATACTCTGGTAGATACTGAACAACATGAAGCTCCTTTAGTTTCTTTTTCACATACTACCACTCCACAGATACCAAAGGAAAAAAGGCCAAGAAAGGATACCTCTCCTTCAATCACTGAGGTATCAGCAGAAGATTTTCAGGTATACAGTAAAAGACCCAATTGAAGTTGGAAAAGATATCCTCTTTTGCAAAGGATAACAAAATAAAAGCCTTAGGGGAGTTGGTGCTCAATATTGGGTATGATCCCTCAAATATAAAAGCAACAGAGGAGATGATAAAGAAAAATAATGATGACATTTTATCTCTGAGAAAACAACTAAAATTGCCACCAACAGAGGATTCACAAGCTAAAGAAATAGTTGAGGTAGAAGATGAGAAAGAGGAATGGATGAAGCTAATCATGCAGTGGAACACACAGATAAAGGAAATGGAGGCAGAATTGGAAAAGTTATTGAAAGAGAAGGAGAAATCAACTCCGATGGAAGTGATTCCATTGAGTGCAGTTCCCCTGACAGAAGTTAGTACAACAACTGTGCCAATGACCACTACAGTAGAAATTCCATCGGCAACTCCATTGACATCATTGGAAAAGACTGTGGAACTGGAAAAGTCCATGGAGGAGATGACTCTGCAAGGAACAGAGATCAATAGGTTGAAAATCTCTAGGAACTCAAGTCTTCCTTCCAAACAAGATACAATGTTGAGAGACAAGCATCAGAGAAGCTTAAGCATGAAATACAATAGCTCCAGAAACAAACAGTGGAAGGAAAGACATTAGCAGAGGCTAAGGAAAATATCTGGACATACATCTCCAATTCCATAAACGAGATTTGGCCCATGGTGCAAATCATGTTTGAACAACATGATCTGGTGCTAAAGAGCAGGCATGCCATTGACATGATAAGAAGAGAACTGGATGAAATACCCTCAGCAGCTAACAAGATCATCAAGTTTCTGAATTCAAAAACCAAGGAAGAACTTGAAGAACTGAAAGTTGAAGACAGAACATAGACTATCCTTGAAGTAAAAAGAGTGTTGACTAAAAGAGGATTAATGTTGGAGTTGGAGGAGAAAGATCAGAACATGGACATTGGAGTTCAGAGATTTTTTAACAAGCTTGAAGCCTTACAGAAAAAGGGCCTTCCTGGCCTACTTGTCCAAATGATAAATTGATGACTTTATCTAATTATAAGCAAAAGATTCCACCATGGCCAAAGATAGTTCTAAGTTTTCAGGGATACAGGGAAGCATCACGGGAAAAGCGTTCTTGGAGAATTTGCAGCCTGACCTCAGCATACAACACAAAATCAAGTACATTTTCCTCACCAAGCCGATTTTTTCTTAGTTCACCAAGATGGATGAAATCTACCGCTGGCTGTTGAAAGTCACCATCCCAAGCACACAAAGATGGGATGAGCTGTGCAAATTGATTTAATAAAAGTAAAGGTCTCGTCCAACTCAGCATCCAGTGCAGTCAAATTCATTTGAATGACTCACCAACGGTCTTCCCCAAAATCAACATGAGAGATTCAACACATCATCATTAGTTACTACATGTTTGCATCTTGTTAGCTAGTTAGTTAGATTCAGAGTCTGTCACGTCCTGATCATTAATGATAGGGTCGTTTGTAACTTTGATTATAAATATTTCAAACTTAGAAGTATTGAGGGTTGATATTTACGCCCAAGCAAGCTATAATCGATGTAATTTATATCAAGAGGTTATTATAGTAATACAAAGAGACATTTCACAGGATTCTTGCTTGTTAACTGTTGGTGAAGTTTCCCCTGTCTTCGTAAAAAAGTTTTTCTTTCTCAGTTATCATATTTTTTTTCTAATCTAATCTTTAAAACAGGTTAAAGTTGCATAATTTGCCATTGTGTACTATGTTCCTAATATTTTACAGATTTAAATGTTTTCTTTCTGATGTTACAACAAAGAAATTCTTAAATTGTTTTTTGTTCTAACTGATATCTCACCTTTTTCAGCTATACATCATTTTTATTCCTAAAGAATCCAACAGTTGCACTATCTTGCCCTGTAAAACGAATCTCATAAAAACTGTCTTTGGCCTCCATATTTTTAAAAACAGACCTCATAGCCCAATGGAAGCGCAAATGATATTCAACCATTTTATTTAAAAACAATACAAACAACTCGTTTCTATTCTTTTTTAACTAGCCTAAAATCTGGAAAATCCAAACAACTCTAAAACTTACAGAGAGATCCCTCTCTGAAACTGGTAGGGATAACTCTCAGTTTCAAAGTGGTTGGTTAAGGTTACCTCTGATAAATTTCTTCTTGCCTCATAACAACCTCTAGAAATTTACAGAGTGATAACATAAATGGTGACCATACCGGGGAAGAATTGAACAAACTTTCCACCCCTTAACTTCTTTCCCCTAGACAAAGATAACTTTATTTCTGAAAGAATTACAAACCTTAAATATTATCTAGAAATAATGTTCAGAGGTTGTTAAAGTTTGTATATAATAGTTAAAATCTCCAAAAGAAAGATAAATTCAACAGTTCTAGCTCCCAAAAGAATTTCCACTAGATCTCATCCTGACCCAGAACCTGCAATTGCAACAGATAATCCCGAAAAATTACTCAGGAGGAAAAATAATGCAAAGATTTCAAAGAGTAACAACCCACTTCTAAGGTCTGTTTCCATCCCAGAGAAGTTAGTTGTTCTTCAATACCTTGAATCTGATATATCCTTTCAACCAAGTCTTTTCAGGACAAAATATGATAGTTTTGTCAACAAAATGGTCTTAGATCAAACCGTCTTTCAGCCTAGGACCCCTGAGATACTCTTTCCCAGAGCTGAAGCTGATCAATAGTTTTGCCCTGAGCTTGATAAGATTGAATACCTAGTTTCAAATCTTGGTCAAGCCTTAGACAAACTCCATCTTCAGCAGTCCATTGAACTTCCTGTTTTAACTGTTGCTATAGTTTATGCTAAGCCTAAACCAGGTCACTCCATTCCTCCAAGCCCTTCATCTTCTATAGCTTCAGTCACTACCTCTCCTATCACACATGTTGTTGTTCAACCTCCTCCACCAATCATGGCAACAAGATATGCTCCATTGGTATTGGTTGCTCCTTTACATGACATGCCTCAAGATTATCAAACCAGAATCCCTCAATTTGATAGTACTGGTCCTCTGAATGCACAACAACATGTTGACAACATGAACGATTATTTTGACCTGCAGGAAGTAGATGAAGCTGATGTGCAGATGATATTATTCGTACAAAGTCTGTCTGGAGAAGTCAAAAAATGGTTCAAAACATTACGTGTTGCTACCATTACTGACATTGCTGTCTTTCATCAAACTTTCCTTGACAGATGAGAGGTAAAGAAAAATCCTCTCCAGATCCTGTCAAAGTATGAGAACATAAGAAGGAACCAAGGAGAGACAGTGCAGGATTACTGCACTTGTTTCAACAATCTATACAATGCTATCCCTACCGATATCAAACCATCACAAGGTTTGGCATTAATAAAATTCTCTGATGGATTTGACATTGACATGTCATATCAGTTAAGGGAAAGAAACACAACAACTCTTGAAGACATGCAAATAAGTGCCATCAGTGTGGAAGCAAATATTTTGGCTAGAAGGGCCAGGCAGAGAACAGAAAAGAGGGTCACCATCAAAGAAGAACCTTCCACTTCTTCATCTGATGCCAAATTAGATTCTTTCACCAGAGCTATGGAGAATATGATGGAGAGACTCACCATAACCGACAGGAACCCACCTAGGGAGAACCAAGTTTCCCCTCAAATTAGAAACCCAAACTTCAAAAGAAATCCACCTCAGATAAGGCAGAGAGATCCTAGAGATCAAAGGAAACAGAGAGGACCTAATCATCATATTAGACCACCTCTCCAGCATAATTATGCCGATGATAGGGAGGAAGTAATTGAGGAGTTTGATGAAACTCATATAAACCTAATGGGTGATCATGATCACGATCATGGATCCTTTTTTCTCACCCAGGAAGAGCACGAAATATTTCTCCTTTCACAAATAGAGGTAAATGAGGAAGTTGAGAAAAAAAAACAACAAGCCTTTGAGAACGCTATAATGGAGGTTCACAGGAAGTATAAATTGAGAAACAAGAAGGAAAATGAGAACTCTCTGAAAAAGGCCGTTGAAACCAAGAAAACCTCAGAAAACCCTCCCAAGAAAGTCCTTGGGTGAAATAATGTTGAATCTCCTATGCAAAAAAATCCAAAAATTCTTAAAAGAGCAAGTTGGATTGAAGATTCATCAATCGTTCAAACAAGTGCACCTATCCACAGAGCTTCTACCGATAAATCATAAGTACAGACCTTAAACAAATCCACCACTCCTTCAGCCTTGAAGGGGAACTATCTAAATTGAAGATTCCCATTCCCCTCTCCGAGCTGATGAACAAGGACGCTTACATGTCTCAGGTGATAAAAGATTTAAGCATCGATCCTAAGATAGGTACCAAAGCTTTGAATGCTGTATATGTACATTACTCTGACATAGTAAACCTTGCCAACGATCAAACTGAGCTCCTGTTTGGTCCTGAAGTTGATGGTCAAACTGATAATGGTGCCGTGGCCCCTTTTTACATCAGCCTAAACATCCACGATTTGATATTACACAATGCTATGCTAGATTCCGGTGCCTCCCACAACCTAATGCCCAAGGCCATGATGGAAAATTTGGGACTCGAGGTCACTAGACCCTACAAAGATTTGCATTCTTTCAACTCCAACAAAGTCAAATGTATAGACCTGATTAAATACTTATGCATCACCTTGGCTCAAATCCTAGTGAAAAGTATGGTGATGGATATCTTCATTGCAGATATTCCCCCCAATTATGGTATGTTGCTATCAAGGTCTTGGGGAGCTAAATTGAGAGGAACCCTGTAGCTAGATATGTCTTACGCCACCATTTTGTTTTTCAGACAACAGAGAAGGCTGTACAGGGAAACACTGATGAAGTATATGGTCAACAGCCAGGAAAAGCCACACAATTACCCACTATACTCTGCACACTATGATCTGGACTCTTTTATTCTTTACAATGATGGTGACTTTGAAGAAAAAATTGCACAACTGGAAGATGATGCGCCTGATTCGAAGGATGATAAAGTGGTTGTCGAAGTAAGAAATCCCATGATTGAAGAAAATGAGGAGTTGCCAGTAGATTTCTGGAGCATGGACTTCGATGGTGCTGTGAGTAAAGAAGGAGTTAGAGCCAGAATTTGGTTGCATAACCACAGGTCAAAGTATTCCGAGAATCATTCCTACAAACTGAACTTCCAATGTACTAAAAACATAGCCGAGTACGAGGCTTTGATGCTCGGCTTGAAATTATTGAAGAAAGTTGGTGCCAAACAGATAATGGTAAGGGGTGATTCTGAATTGATTATCAAGCAAATCAAAGGTGAGTATGCAACAAAACACCCCAGACTTAGAGCCTATAGGAATGTTGTTTTAAATGCTCTTCAATGCTTTACTGAGATTGATTTGCAGGTAATTCCTATTAGAATTATAGGCATTACTCAGTGCAAATCATGATTTGCAGGTAATGACTTTAGAATTATAGGACTTTACCTGCAAATCATGATTTGCACTGATTAGAATTATATATTTATAGTGTAAATTTACCATCAATGAGATGATTTTTGTAGTATACCTACAGAGGCAATATGGGGTACCTAGGGAGGTACCCAATGTGAATGTGGTCATGTGTTATTAGTGGAATCCATTTAATATATGAAAATGTGGTCATCCAATGTAAGGTGGACTGGGTCCACTATATTAATAAAGGCCCACTATGGTAGTTAAATGTAATAAATATGAGAAGGCTCTCTAGAAGGTTTCTAGAAGATAGATAGAGATATATAAAGAAGTATAAGCAATGTAATGAAATATAGTGAAGAATATGGTCATTCTAACAAGAAAGTATTTCTTGAAGAGTGCATTCCTTCCATAAGGAATAATATATGGTGTTACCATACCTCAAGGGTTTTCTCTATTTCCTGTGTTCAGTATTTGGTGAATGGTTTGGTGTTTATTATTGGTTCATTTTGAGATTTATCTTCAGATATATTAAAAAAATTAACAATTGGTATCAGAGAACTTTCCTTGGCCAAAGAAGGGAATAATTGTTTGCTCTTTTTGGAGATTTTTTCTAGGGAAAAAAGAGGGCGACACAATTCAAGTTCATATTTGAAGATTTCTGAGCTGAATTTGGGAAAACAAAATTTGTATATTTGAATTCCTCTCAGAAAAATACCCAATTTCAAAAAACAAATCAGCCGAAACAGAGTCTGAGAAGTAAAGTTATGAACATTGTAAATTCAACAGTTTTTCAGGGTTTTTCCGGAAAAACCGTGATTTTCTGCAATAAGTTATTTTTAACCCTAATTTTTGTTGAACAATTATCCCAAGCAAGATGTCATTTACTGGAAAAGATGACGGCCCTGGTATTGAATAATTTTTAAAATCAGAGACGTCAATTTGGAAAAATTGGAAAGGTATAGTTCTGATACGCTTACGAGGTGATGCGGCCCTTTGGTGGAGGTCACTTGACTATGAAAAAATGACAGCTCTCTCTGATGAAGAATTTGAAAAAGTGTTTTTAGACAAATGGTCTCATATGAAGTGTAAGGATAAAGACATCACCAAAATTTTATTTTCATGTGGAAAATCTATATTATAGGTTCATGGATGTATTCATAAAGAAAATGTAATTGTTTCTATTAACCCTAGTTGCCAACAAAATTTTATGAATGTTCAGTTGATTAATAGATTGAAAATTCTTGCAAAGAATATCCACCACATCACACAATTTGAGGGTAAAAATGTTCATAAACATTTGAAGCTCAATATGGATAAATATGTGTTGCATTCAGATTTTTATGCTATGGATATGGATGAAGTGGATATTATTTTTGGATATCCTTGGATAGAATCAGTGGGTACCATTAATATTAATGTGCAAAAGAATTTTTTGAAGTTGTGGTACAAGAAAAATAAAATCACATTGTAGGATGTGTCTCTTAATAAGAAAGATGGGCCCATGGAGGCCAACAAAGCAGTTCTTGTGGATTCTGAAGTTGAATCAGAGGCATAGTCTATAGTAGGAGATGAAACACAACCATAGGAATGAAACAATCAGGAAGCTAAGGAGGTCATTAAATCAAAGGCACAATGTGTTGCATATTTAATGAAAAAATAATATATTCACACAGTTGTTGTATACCTCCATCCACATCATTTAGAGAAACAATAGTCATCAAAGCAAGGGCATGAGTATCAACTCACTTATGCACCTGCAGAGAAAAAAAAGGAAACCAATCAAGAGGTGCATGGAGGACTACTAGCACTGTAGGAAGACATGAGGATCGAGACACAATCCCATGGCAACCACGACATGATGCCGAACAAGATCAGGGTGGAAAGGGAGCAGATGGACATCATGTTCGACTTCCATTAGGATGGATGGATGGTCGTACTTGGTACTAGGTGGCTACATTGCTTAGCCGACCATATTGTATGGTTTCTTCTCATGTTTCGAGGACGAAACATGTGAAGGGTGACGAAATGTAGTATACCTAGGGAGGTACCCAATGGGAATGTGGTTATGTATTATTAGTGGAATCCATTTAATATATGAGAATGTGATCATTCAATGTAAGGTGGAATAGGTCCACTATATTAATAAAGTCCCACTATGGTAGTTAAATGTAATAAATGTGAGAAGGCTCTCTAGAAGGTTTCTAAGAGATAGATAGAGCTATATAAAGAAGTATAAGCAATGTAATGAAATATAGTGAAGAATATGGTCATTGTAACAAGCAAGTATTGCTTGAGGAGTGCATTCCTTCCATAAGGAATAATATATGGTGTTACCCTACTTCAAGGGTTTTCTCTATTTATTGTGTTCATTATTTGGTGAATGGTTTGGTGTTTATTATTGGTTTATTTTGAGATTTATCTTTAGATATATTCAGGAACTTAACAATTTCCATGTTAACAAATGGAATAGAAAAATCTTAGTTTTTTTTAGAATATGTTAGTTTTTAGGGGCCTTAATGATGATAATACAATCAACTTTAATCATTATAGTTAGTGGACACATCACCTCGGTCCACTATGAGATCCCATTGATGATGTCAAGGAATTTGGAGTTAAGTTGGCACAATAACATACTACATGTTGATCTGTTGGTGATGCCACATAGATGACTTGTTGAATAAGGATCAATCACATCTTGTATATTAGGTGTGGGTCATAGTTGAGATTGTAACAATAATGAATACAAAAAAACTTTTGACAAATATTGTTGCAAGTACCCATTTAATCACATTTAGAGATTATGAATATCTATCGCAAACAAGAATTAGGTCAATGCATGGATCAATAGTCCTTTTCCTTAGGTAGAAATGGTTTCCATTGCATTGGAAGTAGAAATATTTTTCCTATAGGCAATGGAGGTTAATGTTGATGCATAAATTTGAGTGTGTTATCCACAAAGAAATTTATTTTCTCACTTGCTCAAATATGAAATACATAGACTATGGAAGGGACTAACTTGATTTGAAAATGTAGAATATTTATATAACCTTGTGTATGTGTGTCGAGTCATTTGGTATATGGTTTGGTCAAAATGATCTAGTGTATTGAACTTATTATCAATGTCAATTCGAGGATCCAACGAAGTTGTTCTTTTCTCAAGCAAAGGAGGATTGTAAGACTATAAGAGTTCAACATTTAAATTAGATGTTTGATTTGTTTAGGAATATAAATGTCATGTGTAATAGGAATTATTTCAATGATATTCATATAGGTTGTTAGTAATGGTAGACTACCAAGTGGTTGTGTTGCATCACACTAGGTTCCCTAGATTTGGATGAGTGCACAACTAGCAATAGAATATCTAGCATGGAGGTAAGATTCTAATCCAATCTTAATATACTAGTTGAGTGCCTACTCTAATGAGATAATGATATATGTAATGTGTGTTAAGAGACAACCCCATATAAGGAAAATTCCATGATAATCTTGTCCAAAATGTCAATAGGATCAAGTGTGAATAATTTCATAATGAACTAGGTTGTAGTATGTTGGGGGCATCTTAGGCAGAACAATTGAAAACTACAATGAAGAAGTTATATAGTTTTATTGCAACACTAGTGATGTCCTCCTACATAGTAAATAGTAGTGGGTGCTTAAGAGGAATCACTTCTTAGTTCTATTCTCATTGAAATGTAATGAAAGTTCTTACTAATTGTCACTATGAACCTCAAGAAGTGCAATAAAATGTTGGGGTGTTAGTGGTGGATATTAGTTTAGACATGATAGCTTCATACAAGACATTGGATAGGTAGTCCACATAATCCATTTACATGTGTCATTGAATAAATTATGGAAGTATGTGGTTGCAACCACAAAGAGTGATTGACTAACTTATAAAAGTATGTGGTTGAAACCACAAAGAGATTTAGTTTTCACTTTACCTTGAAAACATAGAACAATCTACCCTTGATTGTCTCAATGTTGATGCTCTAAGGTCATGATAATAGACCCCATGTTTCTCTCACAAGTAGGGTTTCCTAATAATACATCATTGTATATATTTGAAGGTATGACATGACCACATGTTACCTCATGTTTTCCAAGGATAGACATATACAATCCTTGGTGATGTAGTTCTCCTTCTCAATTTGGAGCCATCCAATGTTGTAAGGATGTGGGTGAGCTTGGGTTTTGAGCTTCTGTCATTATGTAGTGGCCACGAGAATAAAAATGATCTAATTATAGTTATGAAAAATAACATGGATAGGTTGTTAATGAACACCCATTTGACTATGGAATTGATGTGCTCTTTCTTACTCCAACTGAATTATGCTTAATGAGGGAGATGAGTCTATGTGCATTATGAGAAGAATGGTGTTGGAAAATTCAGGTGCATATGTTGCAATATTCTTATCGTTATCATAGTTTTATTGTTTTGTGAGTTACAAAAAAATACATTTACAAACTCATCAATGTGTATTATGATGGTTAAATGTCTTATAAGTGTTGCACCACTTTATATTTCTTATTTCCTTCCTTAGAGTTGACCTTTGTTTCCTTCTTTTGTAGGTGTTCAAGAATTATCAAATTGAGCAGTTTTTTCCAAAGTGTGACAAGTTTATTTCTTATTTTCATTTGTGGTATTCTTTGGAGTAATGCACTCTTAGTCCAATTGGTCATCAAAAGAGTTGGGGTGTTTTTTGGATTTGTGCTTATTCTTAATCCTTCTCACAAATATTTAGGCATATTCATGTGTATGAATGATTAGGAACTCCATAATTTCTTAAGTTATGTATTGTTGTAGTCTTCTCTAGTACTTGAGAACAATATTTATGTACTCTTCCTTGATGAATGAATGAGCTACAAGAGTGTTGATCTCATATGTGTATTCATCAACTAACTGATCACAATGTTGGCGTAGTTGTTTTGACTTCATTTATTGGTCACATTTGTGTCATAAAGAAAAATATTGTCATGCATCACCTTCATGAATTCATACTATGTAGTGATGGGTTCACCATGTTCCTCACACTACTAGTTATTATATTTACCCCAAGTTTGGGAGTGCGTGAAATTTCTGTGGTTGTGATATTTATTTTCTTAGTGTCATTGAGGTATTTTGCATCAACTAAATTTGTAGGGAATTGAACCATTAATGCAATTCTATGATATCAATTTTCCTTTGAACACCTAGATGTTGTGGTCAACCTTGACCTTTAAAGGGTTTCATCCATCAAAATACTATGATCCATGGTTGAATGAAGTAGGTAAGACTTGGGGCACTAATATCTTGTACAAGAATGAAAATTGGTTTCGTAATTATTCAGATTGCTTTTGGAGAGACTTCTCAATCATTCTCTACAGAAAAATTACTTTGGGTGTCATAGAACCAACATAATAATCTCTTTCTATATATAAGCACTAAATTATGTGCAATGTTTTCCGCATTTATCACCCCAAAATGATTACATTTTTGGCCAATAGTCGACACTAAATCCAATGCTAATGGTGCCCAATTTATCGTCAACTATTCAAAAAAAATAAAAAAAATATCCTGCGCAATTAATGTAAATTATTCACCATTTTTCCATTCTTGTATTCACAATAGAAAATCGAGGGAGCTTGGAACTTTTTCAAGGAGTTGGAGAAGACCACGGAAAATCCTTGAGGCTATGAAAGCAAATAACTAATCTATTGGATCCCTGTTGATGATTGGTATAGATCTTGATGCACCCCTCTGTTGGATTAATGAGAGGGGGGGTGAATCAGTAATAACGTAATTATAGTCTCTTTTCTCCAAATAATCCAAGTGTTATATCAATGTAGAATTATTATCCAATAATGAGAAATAATAAATGAACAATCACACACATATATAGTAGACCAGTGTTTTACGTGGAAACCCAAATCGGGAGAAAACCACAAAATGATTTATCTTATATGTCTTAAAGAATTACATTCACTGGAAGCACCAACTTCCTTTGTTTTCCATCTGCAACTGGAAGGAGGCTCCAACCCCCTAGTTTCTCAGGTTACAACCTAAGGGAAGATCCTACTCCCCAATTATCTAGCTACAACCAGAAGGAGGCTACAACCCCCTATGTTCTCTAGCTACAATCGGAAGGTGGCTACAACCACCTGTGTTTGCCTCGTCCAACCGCTCTGAAGTAGAAGTAGAATGATGGAACCACTGCCACACTATCACTGTGAGATATACTGTTGTAAACATGTACCAATAAACCTGAACCATGCATCAACCATGCATCTACCTGTACCTCAACCTGTAATCAACCTGTACCATAAACA
>JASDQU010306662.1:3153-14012 GCA_032191745.1 Picea mariana
GGAATATCTTTCTTCCATATCAAACCCCTGTGTTCTGGTTTTAAATAGGTCCTGAATTCAACATTCTTAATAACAGTGGTTTTAAATCATTTCTCTCCAGTCGTGGGAAGCTCTGTCACTTCGTCTATGAGGGCTTCATCAATATCGAATTCATCCAGACTGATGATTGCTTTCTTTCCATCGAAATTGAGTGCGAAGGCCTCTGCCACCTGCTGATGAAAACTCCGTAATTTTTTGCAAAAATTGTAACACCCTGCATCCTTGAACATTTGACATACCTCTGGGTGTGATTCCTGGTAACCAATATCATTGAGCTCCTTCCTCAGGGTTGACGTTCCTTTCTTCATTTGCCACAACGTTTTCGCACACTTGTGATTGAAGGAGCAGATTTCAGGAAGAGTTAGATTGCGTAGAATTAGCGAAAATCGGCTCGGCTGTGATAAAATTGAGATAACTGAGGTGAGATTTTGAACGTGGCACTGATTGCAAGGAGTGTGACGAAACAGTTGATGATTTGCAACAGTCATGGTGAATAACTGAAATAAATGGAGAGTACATAAGCACATGGCTTAATGATATAGAGATCTGGAGAGATTCGCTTATATCACAGAGGGATCAGCTTCCGGTCGTGAACGGTTCTTTCTCCAGTCCTTTCGACGGCTTGTGCAATCATGGAAACGTCGAACCCGTCGGTTGAATCGTGTGATAGGACGTGCTGGGTATTTCCTCGCTTCAACGATTTCGGTGGCTAAAATGACCCTGGATTCCTTTATTTAAGCTTCCGAAAGCTAAGGCTTTCGATGGCTAATGAACAATGGATATGTTCACCTAAGCCATCGAAACCTAAGATTTGAATTAGATCAAACAAAAACTAAACGAACTTTTATCTAAACTTTATTACATGGGTAAAGCTTTGAGAAATGAACCTTTAAAAATTTAAAAAGTACCTTTTTTAAAAGATTCCCTATCACCTAAGATGCAAAATCTCGATTGATTTATTTGAGGAGATAACACATGGATTTTTCTGTTGATATGAGATTGCTCAATAACTCTTAATAAATCTGTTCCGATTAGATCAAAGAACCCCCTGAAAAATTCTATTGTCCATCCATCTAGACTGAGACTTTTATCCTTCTGGAAGCTAAGTAGTGTTTTTTTAACTTCCGCTTCAGTTACTTCAACAAATAAATCTTGGTTCCCTTGTTCATTCACGAAGCTTGGGAGGTATAATGCCACCTTCATAATTTCTGCAATATTTTCTCTCCTGTCCACTTTGAATAAAGTCTGCAAATGGTTTTTACCTAGGTTTGCTAGACCTTCAAAGGAAGTGATAGATCTCCCCTCCTGATCCTTTAAGCTCCGGATAGTGTTTTCTGCTCTCCTCCCCTTAGCATAGGTTTGAAAATGTTTTGTATTTTCAATGCCGTTCTCCACGTATCCTCTTGTTCCACCAGATATTAATATTTGTATTATTATCAATTATAGTCTAATATGGAAGGAGATGTTGTGATGTGGATCATGGAAAGGAGATGTTGTGAAGTGGATGATGGAAATACTTGTAAGTATTAATAATAAATATGATAATAGAGACGTTGTGAAGTGGATAATGGAAAAACTCGTAACTACAAATAATAAATATAATAATAGAGATGTTGTGATGTGGATAATAGAAAAACTTGTAACTAATAATAATAAAAATAATAGAAATGTTGTGATGTGGATAATGGAAAAACTTGTAAATAATAATAATAATAATAAGAATATATATATATATTTTTTGTTTTTAAGTAAGTTTGACTGGACTTTGGGTTGGAAGGGATGATTCTTTCATATATACAATATTTACCCAATGAGTACTACTTATGTCGAAGATGGTACCTAGAATAATAAGGTTCTAAGTCATAACTGTAATATACTTTTAACAAATATATAGTAACAAGTGCTGCGTGGCAGCGTAGTCCCTGCCAAGTAGATTTGGAAATGGAAATGATAGTTGACACCTTATAATTATTGATGATGACGATTATTGGGAGATGGGGAGAGGCGAGAAATATTGTTAAACAAAAGTTAACAATATGGTAAGTATAAGCAAATAAGCAAATTAGAATAGATCTTTAACAATAAGCAAATGAAAGTTGAAATATGTAAAATTAAATGAGAATTAAAAAAAAATTTGAATATTAAAAGTTATGTTCAATTGTTTTTTAGAAATGAAATGACAATTTTTTTTTAAAATAGTAAAACCTATGTTGATAATTTCCCCTCTACTTTCGCTTTCTGGTTGCTTTGCTTAGTCGTTTTTCCGAAAATGTCTAGGTGCGCGGGTTGGCGGACTCATGGGTTCACATTTATACTCATGCTTCTGTATCACGAGTCCGACCGACGACTTCCTCATTCCATACTTAGCCACTTTTTCGATCGCGGGTTCTCGGGATGGCGGGCTCAAAATTGCACTTCTATTGTTCCGTATCCTCCAAACAACACCCGAAGTTCCGCGATATACAAATTAACAGTCGGACTGGTAAGCTCAAGATTGCGCTTATATTCTTTCGTAACCTGCAAACAACTTTGGGGGCTCCACGATATACAGATTGGCTTCGAGTATATTATAGTGTGAATATAGATTTTAGACTGCGAGCAATAAAAGCCACTGAAGGGATTGAAACCAAGGAGAACATTAAATCCTCATATATTGACACCTTGTTAATGGAATTGAATGCCATTACAAACATTATTTTGAGGACCACTCAACACGTTACTCGAGAGGCTCTGCACCAACTCATACCTGCAGCTTCTCCATGGCTTTGGTGTGTGGTCCCTTCCTCCATAGAACCTCAAATCAATGTATCAGTGGCTACCAATGACGGAATTAAAACTGCTATCCTCGTCCACCCACCTGCATTTGGAGTGAGAGAAAAAGTGGATACATAATGAAGTGGGTCTGTATATTTGCCATTTCTCTTGATCTTCTATACACATATCACCATCTGGGCATTGGCTAGGTCCCATCCTCATAGTTTGTTTTAACTTTTTATTCATCTGTTTTATTTGTTGTCATAATAATAAGCCTAGTTTCTGAAACTTTAATGATCTGTGCAGGGGATAGACAGGTTCCTTGCGGGGTCAGTTTGAACCATGGTGAAAGAGGAGTCATGGTAATGTATAGCTTCAAACCCATTTGAATAGGATCTATATGCATGTTGATTACATCTAATTGAACTTGAAGCTTTTGTCTTGGAGAGATATCGATTAGTTTTCTGTAGTTTTGCATGTGAGGGTAACCCAATAAAATAGAAAATAATGGAGGAATGTAGCAAACTGAAATAATCATATTCAATATTGGTTGAGAACCCTTTGAAAATGAGGTAATATTGGTGTTCTAATATTGTCAAAATATCAGATTCCAATAGCATTTTCTGTGTTTTGGGCAGGATGAGTTTGATGCAAGTAGTGAGGCAAATAAAAGAACAAAATGAAGCAATAGAAGCGTGATAGAGGATCATAAAGGCAGTGAAGTTGAACATGAAGATGCAAGCTCGACAATTCCTATGCAAAGGAGCTTAAGACTAAGTGCAAAAATGTAGCAGACAATACAACAAAAGTGGCAATGAATAATTCAACAAATATATTGTCAAAGTAAAATAACAATAATAATTCATATATATAACAAGGTTTTTAGTGATAATTATTTTTGTTTTTAATATATTATGTTTTGTTTTGAAAATTATAATTTTTGACAAAACTAACAAGTTTTTTTTAGTGATAATTATACATTTTTAAGACATTTAAAATAATAATATATGATTAACAAGATTTTTAGTGATAATTATTTTTGTTTTTAATATTTTCTTTATTATGTCTTGTCTTGAAATTTTTTATTTACATGTCATTGTACTTGTAATTGTATAAAGTATTGTTTTCTATAACTTTGATAGGTTTGTAAAATTAAATTAAAAAAATTATTAAATATGTTTTAAAAAATATATTAAACTTAAATATATTTGATATGTTTGTAACATTAATTGAATATCATTATATTTATATTATTATAATGTACTAAAAAATGGTTTTATTTTTTTTCATAGTTTTTAAAAAAAATCTTTTTAATAGTTTATATCTAATTTTTACTAATATCTTTGCAACTCTAAATACTTCTATGTTAATAAAAAAATGAAAACTCCTTGAAAGAAGCATTACTAATATAGTATGTTTTCGCAATTACATTCTCTATACTCTATAAATATATTATGACATATTTTTAATTATTTAATTGTAAATTAGTAGATTTTAAAAGATGTTTTATTTTTCAAAATATTTTATTTATTTAAGAAAAATAAAATGTAAATATAATCTTTGCAACACTAAACACTTCTATGTTAATAAAGAAATGAAAATTCCTTAAAAGAAGCATTACTAATATAGTATGTTTTTGCAATTACATTCTCTATACTCTATAAATATATTATGATATATCTTTAATTCTTTAATTGTAAATTAGTAGATTTTAAAAGATGTATTATTTTTGAAAATATTTTATTTATTTAAGAAAAATAAAATGTAAATATTCAGTCTTACCATTGTCAATTATGTTTTCTAATTAGTGGTTAATTTTGATAGGTATTTATATTATTTTTCCTTATTTATCTATCATGTATTTTGACAATTTTAAAAAAGTTCCTCACCTCTTTTGTATATCGTGGAACTTCAATAGAAACATAATTTTGAGCCCGCATTCACAATAGAAAAAATGGCTAAGTATGCAATGAAGAAGCAGTCAATCAAACTAGTGTTTTCACAAATTTAATCATAATCCATGCACACGTCTCTTTAACCGATAGTTTTTACTGATTTTGGAGGACAATTTATAATGTTTTCACAAATTTCAATTATAATCCATGCAGACGTCCCTTTAACCGATAGTTTTTACTCATTTTGGAGGACAATTTATAGTGTTTTCACAAATTTCAATTATAATCCATGCACACGTCCCTTTAACCGATAGTTTTTACTGATTTTGGAGGACAATTTATAATATTTGATTATATTTATTAGAAAAAAACCATATAATTTCCCCACCATAGTTTATATTAAATATTATTTTAATTGCTTTCTCAAAAGCGTGAAGCATAAGTTTGATATGGTAAAATATTTACTCATTATCGCAAATAAATTTAAGACTTTAGTAAGTCAATATTTCCTTCAGGGTGGCTAAGATTTCCAATATTTCCATCAATAAAACTAATCAATCCATGTTGTACATCCAAAGTGGTATAGTAGCTTATGAAAGTGGTTTTTAAATGTTCCTGGACGTCTGAAATAAACCAAACTCTAACATGTGTTTTCAAAATGGTATGGCAGTATCGATAGTGAGGTTAAAAATAAAAACCTTAAGCATTTGTCTTTAGAAATCAGTGAAAACCATCGGTTAAAGGGACATGTGCATGGATCATGATTGAAATTTGTGAAAACACGAGTTCGACAGGCGACTTCCTCATTGCATATTTAGCCACTTTTTAGATTGCGAGTTTTTTGGCTGGCGAACTCAAAATTGTGCTTCTATTGAAGTTCGTGATATACAAAGGCTTCCTCAATTTGTATATCGCGGAACTTCAGTTGCTGTTTCGAGGACAAAGAACAATAGAACCACAATTTTGAGCCCGCCAGCCTAAGAACCCGCTATCGAAAAAGTGGCTAAGTATGGAATGTTGAAGAAATGTATCGGCTAAATATAGAATGTTGAAGAAATGTATCATCATTACAGCTGAGCTTAGTTATGTAGATTCTAATTTTATTATTTTAAGAATAAGTAGTGACATTCAAATTTTAAAATTGTCAAAGTACATGATAGATAAATAAGGAAAAAAAAGATAAATGCCTATCAAAATTAACCACTGGAAAACATAATTAACAATGCCTAGTATTCTTTCTCATTTGAAGTTCCTTCCAAAATAACTTGGGGTTATTTTTTCCCAAGAAAATTAGTTCCTCCCTCCTTGAGATCATGAGTAACCCTCATATTTCATATTTCCTCAACTGAGTAACCCTAAATGAATTAGTTTACAAGTATCTGATAAGAATGTAAATATTTGCTAACATGTCACTTGTGGGAATTGAACCTGGGTGGGAAGGATAACAAACATTCCTCCAACAGAGGAATTGAACCTGGGTGGTGAAGATAACAAGCATTCCTCCCGACACCTGGTCGAACTGAAAAATCGTTGACATCGGCAGGGTTTTCAGGGTTTGGGATCTGCTGGACAGGCCCGAGCCTAGGGATCACAACCATGGAGGGGTTGGGCACTCCCCAGGCGTCCCTCCCGCCTCCTTTGCTGATCTCGCCTTCTGAGGCTTTCAAACGGCTCTTGGTTGGGCTTCCAAAGAAGAAAAACACTGAAGCTGCGAAATTTGTGAAAAAACTGGACGATATTCCGGTGATCTCCCTCCCTCCAGAAACCCCGATCCAGGTTGCTCCGTCGTTGGCCGATCGAGCTCTCATCGGCCAGGTCACTGTGCTATGGCCGTCCCTAAAATCCATTGAAAGCTGGGTCAACAGAAACTGGGCACCGTTGATCAACGAAAGTGTCACCTCTTACTTTCTGGGGAGAGGATACTTCCTCTTTGAATTCACATCAAAGGACGACAAAGATCTGATCTTCCAAAATGGCCCCTACTTCATGGGCCCTCAGGGTCTGTATTTGAATAAATGGACCCCGGACTTCGATCCGACAGTAGATGTGCCCAAAGCAGTCCCGGTGTGGGTCAGACTTCCAAATCTCCCAGTACACTGTTGGAATTGGGACTCTCTGAGGCACATTGGAAATGCCCTGGGGAAATTTATAGATCGAGCGAACAATAAGGACCAATATGACTGTGCCAAGATCTGTGTAGAAGTAGATCTGGAGGTGGGACTACCAGAGGCCATCACAATAAAGGTCGAAAGCTGGACGCACTTACAGAAATTGGACTATGAGCAACTGCCCTTCAATTGCCGGAAATGCCATGTTTATGGCCACTTCGCCAGAGGCTGCCCGACCAACAATGAGGCTGCATAGGGGAAGGAGGATGGATGGAACCAAGTCAAGCGATCCAAACCCTATCTCAAGATTCAGAAGCCAGGAGGCCCTAATGGCAAAGGACCTCACCAGGCCATTGACCAGCAGATTCCACTCAAACCTGTTCTAGAAAATAAGTTCGATCCTCTAAGCTCACAACCAGAGAACACACAGGAGGTCATGGTTCAAAAGGAGACAGAAGCTACCCAGGAGATCGAGGCCCAAAAAACAACTACCTCAAGTAAAGGTACTTCCTCAGCCTCCCTCAAAGGAACAAGTGCTGAAGATCCCAAAGGTATGACTATAGAAGTTGAGGAAGAAGAACAAGAAACAGACGATTCAGAAGAGGAAGGAGAAATAGGATAATCCCAAACCTCAATAAGAAGATCTTTAAGAGGCTGGAAAACGAACAGGGAAAAAAGGGAGCAGGAGACCTACAAAGAAAAACTTTAGGGCAACCAACCAACTTTGGAAAAACTGCTAGCCTCAAAGCCTAAGATACTGAAAAACCAGCCCCAAGGCTCCAAGGGAGCCCATCAGAAACATAAATAATGAAGGTCATCTCCTGGAATTGTAGAGGTATGGGGACCAAAGCAAAGGAAGAAGCCATCAAAAGCTTAATTAGAACAGAAACTCCAGACATACTTCTCGTCCATGAGACAAAGCTGGAAGACTTAGCCTTCCTTCAAGCAAGCAAGAAACTTTGGATTAAAAGTGAAGCAAGAGAAATCTCTGCCCGGGGTGCCTCAAAAGGGATCGACGCTCTTTGGAACGTCAACAAATTTACAGTCCTATTTGAGGCTAGAAACACTCATTGGTTGCTGTTGAAAATGCAGAATTTGGAAACTAAGGAAACTTTTTGCATTTTCAATGTTTACTCTCCAGTTAATGTTGGGGAAAAAAAAGACTGTTGGGATTCTATAAGGCATCAAGCAGATCTGACAAATCTGGAAAATATAATTATTGCTGGAGACCTCAATCTCACTCTTCATCCTTTTGAAAAAAGTTGAGGCAGCGCAGTTCGAGATCCGGCAAGGGAATGGGTGGAGGACATTATGCACGACTGGGACTTGCTGGATATCAAACCTTATTCCGGTAAGTACTCTTGGTCTAATAAAAGAGTGGGCCCTGGATATATTGCTGCCAAGCTAGATAGATTTTTTATTCAAAGCTCCTATTTGCTGCTAGGTTTAGAGCCTAGAATGCATATTCTAGCCAGCAGCGTCTCGGACCATAAGCCCATAAAGCTAGATCTTCTAGCTCACCGTGATCTGGGCCCCATCCCCTTTAGATTCAGCCCTCTCTGGGTAAAGGAGCCAGACTTTATGCAAACTGTCAAGGAATGCTGGAATCAGCCAGTTAAAGGATCACCTTTCTATATTTGGGAGGAAAAGCTTAGAAGGGTAAAAGGAGTTCTAAAAAGATGGGTCAAAACTCTGTCCAAACCAGATACAGAAAGGAAATCCATTAAAGCCGCTCTTGCCTCCCACCAAACTTGTATGGAGAACGCTATACTCACAAAGGAGTTAATAGATCAAGAAGCTCAGCTGCAACAGAGCTACCACAAGGCCTGCTTAACCGAAGAAGAGTATTGGAGATTAAAATCTCGCAATCTCTGGCTCAAAGCAGGGGATAGGAACACTGCTTTTTTCCACAAACAAGCCCAGGCAAGGAAATGCTTCAACACCATTTCATAGATTAAAGAGGATAGCGATATTCATAAGGATTTTGATCACATAAAGAAAGCAACGTTTTCCCATTTTCAAAACTTGTATAGTGAAGACAAGGACCCAAACCAATACTCATCTGTGTTAGACATTATTCCCAATGTAATTTCTCAGCGAATGAAGGAGACTCTTGAGGCCAAAGTCACCAAAGATGAAGTCAAAAAGGCTCTGTTTGCTATGGATCCGGATAAGGCCCCAGGGCCGGATGGATTCTCTGCCAGATTACTTCAATCCTGCTGGCCGATCGTTGAAAAGGACCTTCTCAAAATGGTTCAAAAGTCTCAAAATACTCAGAAAATAGGTGGCATCACAAACTCTGCTTTCTTAGCCCTCATACCCAAGGAAAAAGGTGCCAACAACTTCAGCAGATTCCGTCCGATTTCCCTATGCAACACTGGATATAAATTAATCACTAAAGTAATTGCAAATAGGCTGAAGATCATTCTTCCTAAAATAATTCTTGAGAATCAAGGAGGCTTCATCCAAGGAAGGCAGATCGTGGACAATTTCATCCTTGTACAAGAGGCAATTCATTCAAGTCTTCTCCGAAAAGAGAAAGGTATGGTGATTAAACTTGATTTAGCAAATGCTTTTGATCGAGTAAATCACAACTTTCTTTTAAATGTTATGAGCAAGTTTGGATTTGGAGCAAATTTCATTAAATGGATCCGGGCATGTATCTCGGAGCCATGGATTGCTCCTCTTGTAAATGGAAGAGCCACTGATTTTTTCAAAGCTTCGAGAGGACTTAGGCAGGGGTGACCTCTTTCCCCTCTGCTTTTTGTCATCCAAGCCTCTGTCCTCAGCTTCCTGTTAGACAAAAAGATGCAAGATCAAGATATTAATGGACTGTGTATTGCAAGAGGGGTCAAAAACATTAATCACGCCTTGTTTGCGGATGATACTCTGCTTTTGGGTTCCGCCTCTCTCTCCTCTGCCTTAAAATTCAAAGCGGTTTTGGATGAATTCAGTGAGGCCTCAGGTAGCATTGTTAACAAGAGCAAATGCCACATCTTCAGATGGAATATAATGCCCAGATTGCTTTCTGCCATTTCTAGATGTTTGGGTTTTGCAGCCTCCTCTTCTTGGTCCTCTTTTAAATACTTGGGCCTCCCTGTAATGCATAAGAGACCTGCAAGCAAAGACTGGCTCCCTCAGCTGGAAAAATTCAAGTCTAAGATTCAAGCCTGGGGTTACTCCTGGCTCAATAGTGCTAGCAAATCAGTCCTAATTAAATCTGTGCTTACCAGCCTCCCTTTATTTCAATTCGCTGGGCTCCTCGCTCCGACAACCATTTAAAAAAAAATGGAAGAGTACATACGGAGGTTCTTTTGGAAGGGGGGAAAAAGAATGAAAACAAGAGACCCCTTATCAGTTGGGAAACCATCTCCAAGCCGCTGTGGGAGGGGGGTCTAAATTTCAAAAATCTCTGTCAGTAGAATGTGGCAATGGCGGCAAAGATTATTTGGAGGATCAATGCGCCCAAGCCTGGCTGGGCCCAATTGGCTCTCTGGAAAAAATATTTCAGAGGACCTCGATCCAGATGTCTAGAAAATGTGATTCAAATGCCTAACTCGGAATTTCTCAAACTGTATGCTAAAGCCGCCCCTCTAATTACTGCGCACTCCTACTGGATCCCAGGTAACGGGAAAAAAATCAACATTTGGACAGACAAAATCATGAATAAGGATCCAATAGAAGACAGAGCCTCCATTAGATCGCTGCGTTGCTGGATGGACAGAGAGGGACTGCGATCGTTGTGGGATATTTCAAGCTGGAACAACTCTGTCTGGGTAGGATGGAAACACATTGAGGTGCCATATCATTTGACCACTGAATGGACCATGCTGCTCGATTTACTGCACGGTTTGGCGCCCACACACATGAGGAAAAGAGACTTGAAAGGCTGGGGACCGAATGCCAGAGGTTACGCCGTCTCCTTGGGGTACACCAAACTGAATGAGAGGCCATACGCCCCCCCTGACCCAGCTCCTTGGCAAGGGGTCTGGCGCTTTCCTTCATGGCCCAAAGTGGACTTCTTTGCCTGGCTCTTCTGCCATGGAAAAATCTTAACCTATGA